>VZUA01005035.1:29509-48445 GCA_013401035.1 Horornis vulcanius
GCCGCGTCCCGCGCGGCGCCCGGCCGGCCAAGGCTGACCATGCGCCGGGAGAGGTGAGTGTGCGGGGCCCGCCCTGCGCGGGGCCCTGCAGGCCGAGCGCCCCGCCGGGCACCCCGGGGAGGCTCCTGCGGCCGGCGCTCGCTCAGCTTCCCCTCTCTCGGCAGCGACTGCGCGGACGAGAAGGGTCCCGTCAAGGGGGACGCGGGTGCGGAGTACGCCATGCGAGCCCGCAAGAGGAAAGCTGATGTGGCCACGGTGAGTGCGGGCCAGGCCCGGTGCCCGCGGGCCAGCCCCCGCCCTGCCGCCGGGCTGGGCCCCCGCGCTCTCGCCGCCTTTTGTTGGGGGTGCGGGGCCCGCTCGGTGGGCCGGGTGGGCCTGGGGGCTGTGCTCCTGAGGGACCAGGCGCGGGTCACTGCGGCCAACAGCTGCTTGTCCCGCGGTTTGTACTCCGGAAATGATATGTCGCTTTTTGTAGTTCTTACAGGATCCTGATGAAGAAATTGCCAAAATGGAGATGACTAGAAAAAAGCCGTGTGAAAAACAGGTAATTGAATTGGCTCTATATGTAAATACCATAGTCTTGCTTAACCCTGCTCTTACGTTGCAGTACCTCATTATTTAGGTTAACGTGGTGAAACAGGTATGCTGCTGCCACATGCTGCATAGAAGGGGGCAAGGGGGACTGTTGGCCTTGGTTGATGATGGAGCGTGCAAAACAATTCAGTTCATATATGTAGTTTTGAAGCCTTTGCAAGGCATATAGCTTGTGTTGGTCTGAAAGATTGTGTTAATGCTGAAGTGAATTCAGCTGTCCTGGGGTTGCAAGGGTGCACCTGTCAAGCCTTTAGACCTACTCTGCATTTACTTCTCTAGAGAGGTGCAAAAGTTCAGTCATGTGCTTCTGTGCCTTGTACATGTGCTCCTATAGCTTGCCTGCCAAAGCACGAGACACTTAAGCATGCAGACAGAATCATCTCCTGAGGTGGTTCTCTTTGCTGTCATGTCTCTACTTCTCTATCATCTGAGAGAGAAGAAGGCTTCCCCTTCCAACATCAGCTGGAATATTCCCATTGACAAGGGTAATTATCAAAGTAAGGGGCTCCTTGGAGCTGTATACTAGATGCTCATGGTATAGTAAGATAGGCATTGTTTCTCTGTAGAATGAAGCAATGTTTCTGTAAAGTCACTCTACCTGTGACTTTACCTGTGACTCTACCATCTCTCCTTCCCTGTCTTTCTTTTGCACAGTATATTTATTAAATAACTCCAATGAGTCACGCACTGGAGGTTGAGAATGACCATTGCTAGCTTTCTTAGCATGGCATGTAGAATGAGCTGATTTATAAAGTCAAAACTAGTTTAACTGGTGTCCTCTAGTTCCCACTGTGTGCTTTCCATGTTCTTGAAAAGCAGATGCTCTGGTGTATTTGTTAGATGCCATGTTGGTGTGTGATGTTGAAAGCATGATGCTTTTGTGTACCCTGAGTAGCCTGTGTTCTGGAATAGGTTCATTCCCCTCCTTTTTTCCCTGAACACGTGCACACCTGCTCAGTCACTGTCACTGCACACGCAGGGTGACGCTGAAGTTGCAGAAGTCACGGTCAGGGTGTGCAGCCTGTCCTCATTTGCTAGGCGAGGCTGTGCATAATGTGGCACATCTAACCCAAAGTGGCAGCTGGAAGTTCTAAGACTGAAGTGCTACCATAACAGATGGGCATCATTGTTTGGAATGGCCTCTGCTTGTTGCAACTGCGTACACTAGTTATCAGTCAACATATTAAGCAGGGCTCAAATGGTGAGCATTTAATGAGGGGATCTCTCCTTCCCTTCTGTCTTTCTTTTGCACAGTATATTAAACTAATTCCTCACTTCTGACAAGGAAGAGCTGCCTGTCCTTCACTGCAGCTTTCTCCTTCACCAGACGATTCATTCTGCTTAAACTGAGCAAGGCCTTCTTGTGCATGTTTATTGCATAATAACAAGGGATTTGTTAGAAAATCTCAATGGGGTCCCAATTTTATTGTCTTCCAGAAAGACAGTGGAAGGAAACTTGAAGTATCTTTTGCATATGTTGACCTTCAACTTTGAGAGCAGATAAAGGCTTCCAATTTTGCCTTGTTTGTGCTCTTGGCCTGGTAGCCATTCGGTGTTACTTCTGGAATGATAGGTAAACTAAAACTTAGATAATTTGGGCAATAGGCATCAGAAGCCCTTACTTGGGAATTTTTCAAGGTAATCATAGGATACTGGTGGAATTTGATGCTTTCATTCTATAAACAATAGATGATATCATGCCTATATATCTTTCCCTACATAGAGAAGGTATTTTTTTTTTTGTGACAAAGTAGCCAGATTGTTCCAGATCTGGTTAAAAAAGCTAACATTTGGCTGCACAGCAGCAGCTCTTCAGTCTATGGTGTGACACAAGCTATTCTGTGATATAAATTGCCATGGACCACTAATGAGAATATGTTTACGGTTCCAGGAGCAGTATAGCAGGCTGGAATGATAGCCAGGGCGACAGTTATTCTGTGGAGACACGACAGTTCTAAAATGCAAGCAGCTATAAATCCACTGTAGCTTATACCACATGACTTCTACATTAAATAAATTGTTTACTGACACTAGTTTATCCACAAGGCAAAATATCAGAGTCACATCCCACTTTATGACATCTTGATAGTCAATTCATTAGTTTGCTTCTGTGGAACATAAGGCCCCAGTTCTTAATTAGGATGCCGTTACCCTTTATGTGATGAAAGGGTGGCTATATCATCAGGTCTATGACAGCAGAATATTGCATAAATTCTGTGTTTGATTTTGGAGAACTGGCACTGCTGTAATTCTGCTAGCAATTCTCATACTAATTCTGGCTGCTTTGTGGGATTGGATACACTTCCAAGGCTCCATGTAAACAAAATTCATCTAACTAGATTAGAATAATCTCTGCAATTGTGATACAAGTTGCATGGTCACCTCCATATAAAGTGAAGAATTGAATCTAGAAGTTAGTTTCTTTGGATGAAACTAGCTAATATCCTCACATGTAAAGGTGGAGCAAACTCTCAGAAAGGAGTTTTGATCAGTTCCTCATGAGATGTTTTCCAGAATATGATTTTAGCATTGTTAGAGTGTTCCAGCTAAGTGTTTTGAATATATCCTCTGGAAAGTTTCTTTGACTAATGTAGATTAATTTTGAAGAATCAATTCAAAAAAAAGGAGTGTAAAACTACGCCCAGGTTGAGAACCTGTCTTGGCTCTAATCTAGATCAGGACATTTAGACTCTTATTTAGAAGGAGTAGGAGCTCCTATGCTATCCCAAGAGGATTGGAACAACTGAATATTGTGTGTTGCTCTTTTCTGTCCTGTTTGCTAAATCTGGAATTCCCTTCTGATAGCAAAGAAAAATTCAATACTTCAAAGTAATGCATCCTATGAGTGAAAAATGGCTGGAGTTGTAGGTCTTGCTATTTCTGATGGGTGAACTAAGGCTGTGGACTTGGAAGTGATACCATTGTCTATGGCATAAGGTGCTGCTTTTAGGGTGACAAGCAGGCCTTTCCCTGCCATTGATTTCCATGCTGAAAAACCTCTGATGCTGCTGTTTGTAATTTCTGTGTCATTCTCTTCCTCCTGCTGCATTCCTTGCTTCTCGGTGGAAGCAGATTCTGGTGGCTGCTAGCTCACATTGAGGTGCACAAGTGTTTCAGCTGTTTGCATTTTTAGGTCTTTCTTCTTTGAAGGCCTTGCTTGGTCTATAAACAATAACCCCAATGGTCACTATCTGCTTTATGTTGTGTCTAATCTATATCCTGAAGGTTCAAAAAGATGATTTTCTATGTATATTTGATGTATGAGTGAATGGTGACATGCTGTAGGAAACTGAGGCCTGCTAATGTTTGAGCTTTAAAAAGGCCTCACCTCTGAACTCTGGGTTTTCTCTGGGTGGGGTGCTTTAATGGGCTTAATCATCCACCTTCTGCCCTCTTGGTACCTCTTCTCCTAATGAGCCTTCTCATGTGCTTAGTTCAGTTTCTCCAGTCTCTGTCTTGTTCTTAGGTCTGAGATAGAGATCTGCATCTGATCAGTTGCTCCCTGTATCTGGAATGTTACTGTGGGTGTCACCAAGCTTCCTTGCTGGGCTCCACATAGATTTGAAGGGGCCATTCTCCACACTGATTTTTTTGCTTGTGTGCTGCTTCAGCTCCTGTTTGTCTCAGAAGTAAGCTCGGGACTGTAGTATTTCCTGTTAGGCACACAGATTCTAGGTAACATCTGTTGCCTTCTGACAGGTCCACGCTTTTGGATTGGGTCTGTTCAAGCCCAAAGGAAGTTCTTCATGGTTTCCTCATACTTTCCCCACCTTAAACTGTTCCTTTTTTCAGGGGTGGCTCCTGTTTCCTTACAGTTGCAGTGTGAGGTAATGCAGTTTCTTGATAGTGTTTCTTACTTTTGATTGAGTCTTGCTAAATCTGCTTTAAAGACTCAAGAACCTGATTGATACGTTCATTCTCTCAGCCAAAATCTGTGCCAGAGTTCTGGTGCTCCCTCACCTATACTAATTAATTCCTGTCTCCTTCTCCAATAGGCTGCTTTCTTTTGAAGCCCTGCACATTAGTTTTGTTCTTGTCTCTAGCTAAGCTGTGTACTTGCGGTGTTGCTCACATCTTTTCCCCAGTGTCTTGTTAAGTGACATTATGTTGTCAAAAACTTCATTTTCCCTTCTTTTCAAAACACCTAAGAGGCTCTTGGACTTTGATTTCTATTTCCTTATAGAAAATTCAGGGTGGTGAAATATCTTTAGTATTGTTGCCTGTGATGTGTCTGCTTTGAGAACTTTGTGAGCAAGTCTCTTGTCCTTCAGGAGCTGCTGGTGTAGTAGGCACCTTTAAATAGGTACTGTCGCTTTTCTGTTTGCTGATTAACTGATAAGACAGCACTTCTCCAAAGGCTGTTGGCAGCTGGGCTTGCCGTGCAGTTTGGAGAACAAAGTGTGACTAAAGTCTAGTTTTGAGGGAGGACAAAAATTAACTTCAAGCAATGCCGATGTGACATTTTCATTTGAACTTTCAGTTTGTAAGGAGTCTGTCATTTTTTAAGATAAAGGTACTATTCCCTTGTTTTACCTCCTCCCCACCCATATTAAATCCTGGTATGGCTGGGTATGTAGCTATGCTATATTTGCATGTAGAACTCCCAAGAAGAAAAAAGACTGATCTGTGTGTCAGTAACTCAAAGTGCAAAGCAGTCTTAGCTGTGAGAGAACTGTGAAATGTGGTTTTGTTTCATCAAGTCAGTGGTTTCTGTTTGTGAAACTGGTGCAGGAGGGAGCCATTTTGCTGGAAAGTGATGTCATATGTAAGAAAGATGGCAAAAATCAGCTGTGGAAGCCTTTTTGCTAGAGGCAAAGTTTCACATAGTGTTTTACTTGATAGTGCCTAATGATTCTTCTGGGCTTGTTTTTATTTTTTTTAGCACATTAGAAATCTGTTAGGGAGTTCTGTCCTTTTAGTGGTGCAGAACTGATCAATTTGCAGCAAGATGGCTGACTTCAGTGTTAAACAGAAATGCAAAATTTTTATTTGCTTAAGCATGATGACAGTGCTGGCTTTGTATTCTACTGCAAATAATGTAGTATTTTCCTGGGGTACTGTGTGAAGTGTACAAGATCCTGTTTAAGAGTTAGATGGTAGAGGAGTAAACCTAGACTTAAGTTCTGATCCAAACAAAAGTTGAAAGGACATGACTGGTGAAGTTTTAGTTTTCTGATGTTTGCAGACCATGGCAGAATTTGACATATAAAATTATCAGCTTGAGAGTTTAGCAGCAATTGCTTAAAATATACTTGGCTGTATTCTGAAAATTGGGTCATATATATTTTGGGTTTTTGTCTTAATTTTTCAAAATGAATGAGTACAAAATTCTACAAGCTATTTTCCTGTGTTCACTGTCTGAGATGCTTTGCATGAAAGCATGGCTTCAGGCATATTACCTACAAATTCCTTACCAGAAATCCTGATCTCATATTTGGGTCTATGAGTTCCATCTGCTTGTTGTTTACCTGAGGGCAAGTATATTTTGTGGTAAAAAAAAAAACCCTGTGGCGTGAGAGTAGGAGGTTCTCACTCGGTTATCCTTCCATGAAACAGTTGTGGTCCTTCAAAAGGGAAGAGGGGGAATATTCTTCAGCTTCAGTCCCAAACTTTTTCTACTGTGCTTATAAGCAACACCCCCTCTACACAGCAGAGGTGAGGCCATATCTGTAGTGTTGTGTCAAGCTGTGGGCACCCCAGTAAAAAAAGACTTGAGCACACAAGGAGGAGTCCAGAAAGGTCCATTAAGGTAATTCAGGAACCAGAGCATCTTTCCTATAAGGAAAGGAAGGCTAAGGAAGCTGGGGCTGGTTAGTCTGGAGAAAAGGTCTGTGGTGATTTGTGTCAATTGTAACTATTTGAAGGGAAGACCTAAAGAGGGCCAAGCCCTTCTTTGTGTGATGGGACAAGAGGAGATGGACACAAACTGAAGCAGAAGAGGTTCCCTCTGAATAATGTGGAACACTTTTTGAGGGCAGCCAAGCATGGCACAAGTTGGCTAAAATAGTTGTGGAGTCTCCATCCTTGAAGCTACTCTAAAGCCTTCTGGACATGGTCTTGGGCAGCTGGCTCTTGGTGGCCCTGTGTGAGCAGGGAGGTTCACAAAAAGACCTAGAGGTGCCTTCCAGCCTCTATTCTGTGCAGTGTAAAGAGATAAGAAATTGTGACAAGTTATGAGTATTTTCTATCTACAACTAAAAGGATGACTTTAAAAAGAGTGTAAAATCTCCTGTGTGGTTGAACAGATGTCCTGGAATAAGAGTCACGAGAATGCCCACATGCTGATTCCCACTCCGGATAAAGACGACGATGCCGTTTGTGTTGATTACTCGCGTTTCATCCACCTGAGCGTTGTCCCCACCAGAGCTACCCCGCTGCCAGCTCTAGGGTGAGTGTGCTGGGCTGCTGCTGCTCTGCCTTCCTCTTGTCTCATGATCCAAGACTAAACATTGATCTCTCTTAGCTGGGCAAACAGGGATGATGTATGGAAAAACATGATAAACAAAGAAGAGACCTACGTAAGGGATAAATTCTACATGCAAAGGCACCCCCAGCTGCAGCCTAAAATGAGAGCCATCCTTCTAGACTGGCTAATGGAGGTAAGCTTTTCTGTGCTTGTGAGTGTTTCAAGTGTGCTTTTGTTGAAGTGCACTAATAACTGTCATGAGTGCACTTCAGGAGCACGTTTAGCTCCTGATACTTGGCTTCATCTTAAATTTTGTTAATGAATGGCACCAAACTTAAAGAATATATGATGTATTGAGCTGACAGTTTGCAAACTGACTATATATTGTTATTCATTTAGATTGATAGTGGGTAATAATCAATTTTTCCCTAACACAGGGTAAGCTTTTATGGTCACGCTGCAGACAAAGGCTGAACAAATAATTACAGAAGTCATTGTAAGAAGGAAGGTGGATAGCTCTGAGATCAGATCCATCTCAGCCTTTTTATCTGCCTTTTGTCAAGCAGAATCGTGTATGAGTCGGTTTTGCTATTTGGATGACTTGGTGGCGTAATTAATCCCTGTTGTTAATTTTAAAGTGCTTGTGGGAATTTTCTCTTTTGAGGTGTTGGAATGATGGATCTTTGCAAAAAATGAAGAACTGATGTTCTAACATTGTTGGAACATGTGCTTGCATTTCCTGGAAGGGTTTTCACTCTGATCTGGATTTTTTTTAGAAGTTACTGTAATGACAGTCATCTTGTGTCAAAGGAAACTGTTTAACTCTTGCACTTAGTTAACATGTAACTTCACAATAGCAGTGAAGTAGAAAGCCAATATAAATTTTATGTCTATCTCATGCTTTTAATACATATGTAGCATCTAGTTTTGACTTCTAACACTGTTCTTGACCTTTGTAATCTGTTGCCTCTCCAGGTTTGTGAAGCCTACAAACTTCATAGAGAAACTTTTTATTTAGCACAGGATTTCTTTGATCGCTTTATGGCAACACAACAGGATGTTGTAAAAACACTGTTGCAGCTTATTGGTGTCACTTCTCTGTTCATAGCAGCAAAGCTTGAGGTAAGTATCTCCAGCTTTACTTAACATAAAAATGTGAATGCATACACAGCACACTTACTGGATGCTGGACACATTGTGGAAAGCTTTATGGAGTTAGTTGCTATCATTTTTTTCAGCTGGGAGACAAAGATTTTTTTTCCTTTCCAACGTTCCTGTTTTTTTAGAAGTGGGTAAAATTATACTATGATGTTAGCTAGTTTTCTCATTACAGAATTCAGTGTTAGAATAAATCTAAAGTTTTAGTTGCAGTTGCTAAATGAATTTTTGGCTGGCTGTTTAATACAGAGACCACTTGTTGCAATTTCATTGCAATAGAGTCCCTACTGCATGATAGTCTGAACTATTATTTACTGGAACAATTTGAACTACTAAAATGCACAGTGCTTCTTAAGTTCATAGTCATTTAAGAGAGCTGCTGTTCAGTCTGTTCTTAGGCAAGCCATAAATGGCCTTTTCTTTAGGATGTTTAAAAAAATGTTGGTGTCAGTTATGATAGTCACAGTGGTGCTGTAGTCAAACAATGTAGGTTTGTACTGATCCATCCAAAGTGAAAGCTGAAGGCTATGATGAGCAAGAAATCTGTCTATTAGAGGCAGAGAAGCAGAGAACACTAGGATTTAGAAAGGGGGGATAATTCCTTATCGCCCCCTCCTTCTGTTTTGGAAGGCTGAAGTAGTGGTGGTTCTGTTTATTTCTTTATTTTGTGTTAAAGTAACACATGAAACTAGTTGCAAGCTATTCCACAAATATTTGATCTCCTATCTTTCAGGAAATTTATCCACCAAAGTTGCACCAGTTTGCCTATGTTACAGATGGAGCCTGTACAGAAGATGAAATCATCAGTATGGAATTGATCATTATGAAGGTAATACTTAAAAGAGGAATTAGTTTTTAAAAATGTATAGCAAAATCAGACTGAAAGCAGAGCTCCTCAGTTAATCTTAGGTGATGCTAAGAGGCACAATTTCTCTTACTAATTAGAAAGCAGTGGGGTTTTTTAGGTAACAAGAGATCTAAAGCATCCACCAGTATGTGTATTAACAATATTACTTGTTCTCTGACTGTATCAGCAGGAAGATCTGCAGGAGAGTATTTGATTTGCATGTTTTAAAGGTGCCTTAACCAACTGGGATTAGAGCTTCTGATTGTTAAACCATCTTGCATGGTTTAAGTTAGGAACTTAAATTGGCACTGAAGTTTTGTGTGTGTCTGTTCTTTCAGGCTCTTAATTGGAACTTAAATCCACTGACAGTTGTATCGTGGCTAAACATTTACCTGCAAGTTGCATATCTAAATGATCTTTATGAGGTAATGCTGCCACAATATCCACAGCATATATTTGTACAAATAACAGAGGTAAGACCGATATCCTTCAAATGCTGTTTCACCTGGAAAAGTGTTTTTGTGTCAGGCTTATTAAACATCTATTGTCTTGTAGCTCTTGGATCTCTGTGTGCTGGATATTGGCTGCTTGGAATATACCTATGGAATACTTGCAGCTTCTGCTTTGTATCACTTCTCTTCATCTGAGTTGATGCAGAAAGTTTCAGGTATTGGCATTTATAAGCTTCAGTCTTGTGTTGACAAATGTTATGTTTTCATTCAGGCAGATAAACATGTGTCTTGTGTTTCAGGTTATGAATTCTGTGAGATAGAGGACTGTGTGAAATGGATGGTCCCATTTGCCATGGCTCTGAGGGAAGTAGGAAGCTCCAAACTCAAACACTTTACTGGGATTGCTCCTGAAGATTTGCACAATATACAGACGCACATAAACAGCTTTGATTTGCTGGTATGTATGTGCAGAATGAAGACAAAAACCTGTCTGTAAAATCTCTGAGGTCTTGTCTTTTTGGTTAGGACATACAGTCAATTAAGTGAAGCATTAACAGGTTGAGACTGAGTGTTATTTCAATGATATAAGGCATAAGGTTGTAGTCAAGATCCAAAATTCTTGAGACAAAGACTTGTCTTGGGACTGACTTGTTCAGTATTTAGTTTAAAAAGGTGATTGTGCCTTCAGCCTCTCATCTCAAACAACATATAATTACCCTAGAAATCAGAAGCATTTCTCTACCCATGTGTTAGACCTTTCTCTCTAGGAAATACCACTAATACAGTCTTGTCTGATCCAGAGAAAAATAAAGATTGATCATTCGAGACTGATCTAGTTGGACTGTTTGTTAAATTGTGGTTTAAGCTGTTTGGGTTATTTTTTCTCTTTAGGTTATTGAATTGTAGGTAGAAGTTAAAGTTCTTCCTGCTCAGTAGTTTCTGAATTTTGCTTGCTTGAAGGTACAGGAGTGCTTGTATGTTATGAATACCTAATGCTAATTATCAGATTCCAAAAACTAGTACTGATCTCTTGGAGCTGTACTACAAGTAACTACTGTGTACTATGTGATTTATCAGGTACTGTTAGGAGGGTTAGATATGGATATGTACTTGCAGATTAACAATCTATCCAATTATAAAACACTGAATTCTGTTGATCTGTTGCATAGGCACACCAAAGTAAAGATTTTTTGTTTTCTCTTTGTCATGTGTTTTCAGGACAGAGCTCAAGCAAAACAAGCCATATTGGCTGAGCAAAATAGGACTTCACCTTTCCCCACTGGTGTCCTTACACCACCACAAAGTAGTAAGAAACTGTCTTCTGGACTGCAATCAATATGACTTTAGGAACTGTTGAGGGACAATTTTGCTGAAGTGCCTGTTCTGCTGGTTTTAGCTTCTGCTCCATTACAGAAATGCTGCCAGTGAAGTTCATAAGCTTTCATGGAATCTGAAAAGGAAACCTTACTTTCATGTGACAGAAGTTTTTCTATTTGAAATAGTTTTATTGAATGTTAAAATATTTTAAAGAAATGGATCAAGTACACCAGCCACTTGAAAGAACACTGAAGTGTGCTCCAGATGCTGCTACGGAGGGTGATGCTTGATCAACTGTTCAGAAAAAGGGTTTAAAAGGTTTTAGTTGGATACTTCTGACCTTGTGAGCGTTTGGGGTGACTTGGAGCTCAAGGCTGACTCCTCACCCTGACTTTGGCCAAAGTGGACTTTTTTTTTTTNCTACGGAGGGTGATGCTTGATCAACTGTTCAGAAAAAGGGCTTGAAGTTTAGATTGGTTACTGTGCCTGTTTGTGCTTTGGGTAATCTGCAGATTTCTGTCCCTTGTTGACAAATGGGCAAAAAGTACTGTGGAAGACAACATTTCAAAGCCTCTTTTTTGAATGGTTGGCTTACAACTTGATGCCTTTTAAAAAACTCTTTATTGTAAAAGCTGCTATGTCTCTGTGTATTCATTTTTAATAAAAATGCTGTCTAAGACAGCTGGGTTTATGTATATTTCTATATTTCTTTTAACTATGATCAGTTGAGATTTTTTCAGACTGTGACCTTTAATAAGTGTGGGAGTTGGGGATGAATAGTGCAGTAACTATTGCTTTATTTATTTACCACTACTTATCCATGGAAACTTCTTTATTTGGATACTAAGGTAAAATTGTCATGTTGGGCTACTTGGATTTCCTCTAGCCAGGTACAGGAGGCTGGGGAGGGGATAATAAACGTGACAAGTACGTGGGGAATCCTTCCTTAACACTCTGTAATGATCAGCTTAGTGGGAAATTCTTGAATCAGGTTGTTTGGATTGTTACCCTTAGGTGATGCTCAGTGAGAGGTGATCAGTAGGAAAAGTCTACCTCTTAAATAATTGTTTAAACACTGGGGGTTTGGCACAGTATTTGACAAATAATCATGTGCAGTTATATTTTGGAGAGGTATGTGCCTTTTTACAGGAAAGTCTTTGACCTTTGCAATGTCTGAGAATTACAGAGGTCCTAGTGGGACATTTTCTGGAAACTCATGGTTCTGGAGAACAGTGGAACACAGAAATAAATGGTTCCTTGTTTTTTACATGTTTTTTGGTGCTTGCTTTGAAGGACTGTTCAATAACACTGAAAACCTTTGTGAGACTACCAGGGTTCATCATGTCCTGATGCAGATAATTTTAATGCTACAACACCTAATATTTCAGGAAGCTCCTATTCTGTTGTTGGTTAGAATTTTTTTTTTAAACAATAGTTCCCAGTGAGGCTGCTTTTTATTATTTTTTTTCAAGTTATTCTGCTTTTTTTCTCTTCCATAACCCAGTATTCTGATAAATGTTAAAGCTTTAATGTAATAAAAATACCTATGGTGATCAATGGTAAGCAAGTTCTTTGGTGCTGCTCTCTTTTTTTACTTGCAATGAATGGTTTTAAGTTCTGTGTTAACAAAACGTGCAAATGTGAGCTGAACCTGTTTGCTGGTGCCAGTTTAGAAAGGTTTTATTTTCTCAGAGAATCGCATGCCCTAGACAAATGGGATGTAATATTTGCCAAGACATTTTGGTGCTTTGTCCTTAAATGTAGAACACAAAATAGGGGTGGATGAGGGAAACTAATCCTCCTGAAAGGTAGTCTCTAGGCTTAATTCCTACATCACTAACCATGCTTCAATGCTAGACCTTTCGTTGTTTATTTTCAGATCTTTTATCCCTTTTAGATGTTTCTCAACAAAACCACAATTCCATTTTTTTAATTTCTAAATGCCCTCTTAAAAATAGGGATTGCATTTAATTGTTAAAAAANGTGCTAAACCTTTCGTTTATTTTCAGATCTTAGTCCCTTTCAGATGTTTCTCAACAAAATCACAATTCCATTTTTTTAATTTCTAAATGCCCTCTTAAAAATAGGGATTGCATTTAATTGTTAAAAAAATAACCTGTAGTAATATTAGAGATACAGTAAACTCTTTAAGCTAAATATTTACCTATGGTTAATACCTCTGCAAGAGTGAATGTAGATGTTCCATGTGATTCTGGGCTGCGTGGGAAACCAGGATCTGAGAGATAGACACACCTATGAATTAAACTTGTTCAGTCAACAGGCCTCTCTCCAAGTGTGATCCCTGCTTCAGATGGTAATCCTGCTAATTTTACAATTCTTTCTTTTGTGAAAGGTCAGCCTCCTTTGTTCTGATGGAAGGCAGTGTGTTCAGAGCATGGAGATCGTGGCTTTGCAGCTCCCCAGGTAGGAATGCAGCCACTTCCCAGAGATGCTGCACATCACAGCTGGGGGGGCTTACCTTGAGAGCTATTTTAGTTCTTTCTCATCTTTTATAAGACTGTTTCTGGTTGTCTATTGCAACATGCAGATACTGTGTCTGTCTGTCTGGTGCTGCCTTTCTAGTGTAGCTTGAAAAAAAAATTGCATTGGTTGCCACAAAGCGAAAAGAAGTTTTTTTAGGGAAGAAGAGTGCTGGTAATTTTAAGGAAGATAGTTGTACCTACTGGGAAAAAAATAACAAACAAACCTCCAAGAGGGAGTTGCCTCCCTATTTCTTTGCTTGTGGATCCTATTCTCCTAAATTCTGATCCTGGCCCAGTCTGGTGGGGGGAAAGTAAGGGGACAGTTCTGCCTGGCTAGGTAAGATGAAAAGGTTTGGGGTGATTGGGCTGAAGTTTGTGCAGCAAAGATAGGCTAATACCAAATATTATATTCCTACAGGGTGGGGAGAGGCCTCCAGGGATGAACAGCCCCAGGGTGATGCAGGAGGGGCAGCACTGGGCAACCCTGAGAAAGCAATTGAGCTGTGCAGTGCTGCACACTCCTCAACTGGAAACTGTCTCTCTTTAATAGCTCCAGACCAGCATAAAGCATGCTGCAAAGTAAATTGAATTTGCAGTAACCCAGGTGGTGCATGATTATCTTTTCCTCCTGAAAGGTTTGTCATAACAATGCATCAAACCCTCACCTTGGTCTGAAAGCTGGGGGCATCAGAGAAACTGAACAACAGCAATGAATCCAGTGGTAATTTTGCATTACTGCTGCTGAAAGATTGGAAGCTGGGGGTTGCTGTGGGTGTATTGAAGGAAGTAGCCCCAAATGAGTGAACTGAGGCTGCAGTTGTGAGCTGGGGTAGAGAGGAATGGTGCTGGTGAGCAGAAAGAATGGAGGCATGGCAGTCCCCACTGGGTAAGCCAGATGCTCAGCTCTTGTAATTGCTGTAGGTACCTAACAGAAATAGTTACTGGCATAAATAGTTCACAGAAATAGTTCTGCATAGCTTGTCTGCCCTAAAGCAGGAGGGTGGTCTTACTCTGGTTCTATTTCTAGGTCTCAGGTCAGCATCTCTTCTTGGTTCTCAGGAATTGCAGCACGAGGGGGGTTATTACATCCCTGCTTGCACAAGGTGAAGACAAGAGGTCATGGCCTGGCTCAAGGTTCTCTCTATTCCTGGGTGCTGCCCAGAGTGCAGCAGCAGCAGCCTGAATCCAGGAGGCTGGCTGGGTGGAACACCTCCTTCAGGCAGGCTCTCAGGTCAGAGCTCACTGCTGGTGTCCGATGCTTACAGCAGCATCTGCCCTTGGGGGTCTGTCAGGGAGCCTGAGCTCCAGCCTGAGCCTTGCCAGAGCCTACAATGGGCTCTTTTCCAGACTATCTGGAGTCACACCTGCCAGGTAAAGGCTTTGGGACAGCTGGGGGTCAGGGTGCAGTGCAGCAGGGGACTGGGCAGGTTGGCATTGCATGCACCCACTTCACCTCGTTTGTTGGTGTGAACCCTCTGCTCTGGGAACTCAGGGAACTGCTGTCCCTAGGCATTTATCAGCATGCATTTAAAGCACCAGATCATTCATACCCCATCTTCCACAAGCCTCTACCATCCAAAAAGAGAGACTCTGGCCTATGCTGTGAAATAACACAGGTTAGCATTGTCTAGCCTTGAATTTGTAGGGGATTAGGAACAGCTCTGCCTTGCTGGCAAGGCCAGGGGCAGTTTGGCCTGGACTCCTGTAGTCTCTGTTCAGGTCTGGCATTTAAATAAGGGATGTAGCTCTGTCATGTGCTGCCTGTGGCAGGAAGCAGCAGGGCTCTTCCCCTTCTGGTTGTCCTGCCCTCTCCCCAGCCTTGGGGTGGCCAGTAAAGGTGGAGAAACTGAGAGGTTTGGGGTTTGTTTTTTTGGCTTTTTTTTTTTTTGTGTGTGTGTGTGTGGTGGCAGAAGTATGTACAAATATGAGAAGACTTTAATATCCATTTCTTGTTGTTATAGCAATTTGTGAAACTTCTCTGCTTTGAAGTTAGAACTAGAGCAGAGCACCCACTTGTCTTGAGGTGATGAACCTGTGTTTTGATGATGATCCTGTGTTTTCAGCCACACTATCTGCAAAACAGCTTTAAAGAACAAAATGTGTTTCTTTCAAATTTTGAGTAGTCTACTATTGCCACAACTTACACATAATCAAACATTTAACTAAGACTGCAGAATATTGCAAGGCTGTATGAGCTGTTTCCTTTCAATCTCTTGAAATAAAAAGTTTATGCTAAGCACAAAGGGTAGGTTTGTATATGAAGCTTTTTATTTCTGTTAAAGGTGAGTTTCACATTAGAAAAAGAAAGGAAGTAGTCTTTGTAGGCTGAATAAAGCCAGGGATTTCAAAACTCCACAGACTGGTCACTGGTGTGTTTGAGGGCAAATTAAATGAGATGGCCATCAAGGAAGGAAGGAAAACCTTTCTGATCCCAGGGGCTCTGGTCCTACAGATGCTGGCAATTCAGGGGAGCAGGCTGTCTACTGGAAGTGCAAATCTTCTTGAAAACTGGGTTTGTTTTACCAAGCCAAACATATTCTCATGTAACTCATATAGTAAGAAAGCAAATATGTTTTTATAATGCACTGATTTTTTGATTTTAAGCAAGATGGCAATAATATCCAAGGAGGAAAAATACAAAATCCCAAATGTTTGCCTCAACTATGTTTTTGCCTGGGATATGAGGAAAAATTGAGTGGAGCTTCTTCCACCTGGTGTCTGTTCTGTCAGATGTGCCCCAGCCCCTGCTCCTGGGATGGAGGAGAGCAGGTGCCTGACAAGAACTGTCTTTATTTGAGGGGAAAATAATTCCTTTATCAGCATGTGCTCCTGTGCTCTGAGTCTCAAATGTTAACTTCTGCCTTGGCTTGGCTAAAGAAGTAAGGGTTTTGTTGCTTTTTTAAATTCCCATGACTATTGAAAGAAGAGAAGTTACTTTGTTTATGGACAGTGGCTGGGGAAGGGAAATGCTTCTGTAAATCTAAAGGCACTTAATGTCTTTCTGGCAATATTACAGTTGGTCACTCTTCATGTAAAAATCAGTATTTGGTCACATATATTATATTTTTATACTCTAAAGGCAACATCAAAGCACCAAATATTTGGGGCTCTCACAAACTGTATACAGTAGCATTCCTTGAAAATGAAATCATAATGGATTTTATCAAGAGCTAAACTATTTTTCTGACAGAGAAAAGCAACAAGCCTAAACAATTTTTTGGAAAATGGTGCAGTTAACAGCCACCCCACAAACGTGATTTTCCTGGTGCTAAAAGCATAGCTGGGTCTATTTTCTTCCTTTGGGGGGCAGATTCTTTTATTTTCAGTAGGGTCAGGAACCCAAAGTAATTAATGTACAGATCTGAGTTTCCAGAAGGAAGCTGTTGGTGACACAAGGATGTGAAGCCCACTAAAGCTGACAGGGTGAGACTTGCTGGTCTGCATGAGCAGGGAGCAGACACTGCTCTGGATTAAGGATTGTTGCTTTTTTTCTTAAATATGGATGGAAGAGGCCTCGCATACAACTAAAAATAAGTGGCTTGGCTGGAAAGAAGAGAGTAAAAATGTAATGAAACTGTGTAGGAATGTGTTTGGGTTCGTCCCAAGGCAAAAGAAGGAGTAGGGACAGCTGTGATTTGCTCAGGTTATCGTGTTCAGACTCCAGTTACACAAACTTACCTATGGTGTGCTCTGCGTGCAACCAGGATAAATGGTTTGAGCTTTCTTGGATTGGATCCCAGAGCAGCAACATCAGATGGAGAAGAGTAATACGGTGCTTTATTTTGCAGTTCTGTGCAAGGTGTTTGGATCTTTTTGAGGGGGGGCTCTCTATCAGGACACCAGCCTCTGCAGCTCAGCACCTCAGCCCAATTTTTCTATGTGTCAGGAGTTATTGATCATGACAGGAGTTAAAAGATAACCTTTATCTTTTCACACCATTATCTATCTTCCACTTCTTGCCAGATGCCAATGTCATTTTTGGGCTGTGCAGCTCACAGTGAGGTTTGGTTGTTGCACTTGGGTTTAAGATCAGTCTGAGAATAAACAAGTTGCTTTCTCACCTCAGCCAGACCTGCCAAATGCTGCTGTCTGATGTGGGTAAAGCTGATGTTTCTGGGCTCGCAGGAGGCACCCCTCTTACCTCTGCCAGAATGATGATGATGAGGATGTTATTTGAGCACAGGAGAGGGCAAGTGAAAACCTTTTTACATCTCTGATCGGGAAGTCTGGTTGTCAGCCTTGTGAGAGCAGAGAAAGATGTTTTCGTTTTGGCCAAAATCTTGCAGAATGAAGAATGCTCTGAGGAAAGGTTAGCTGATGCTGTGTGCTGTTATTAGTATTCTGGGCTTCAGTCAGGAGATTAATAATAGCCACAGACAGTGTCTCTTCATATTAAAGTGTCTTCACTTGAGTAGTTTGGGTGAGTGCAAAAGGACTGCAAGGCACAAGCAAGCTGTCTTGTCTCGCCCCAACTGACAATGAGTCAACACTTTAATATAAAGAACAGACAGTTGGTAACAGTCATTAACATAACAAAGTGCCCTATAGATCACTCCAAATTCATCTGACTGTTTTTAAGCAAATGTTTTCCCCTGAGAAGTGGCAACGGAACAATTTGTTGAATGTTTTGCTGCCTGGGCCACCCTGTGCTGCTGGGAGTGGGAGAGGTGCTGCTTGTGGGATGGCTGGTCTAGAAACCCCCTAAAATAGGGGGTGGTGTTTGCTTGCAGTGACTGAATTGGTTGGGTTTTTTTAACCTGATTTCCTACCAAATCTGGACTCACGGGGTTTTTTTGTGGTTCCTCTCCCCACTTCCCTGTCTCTTGGCTTCCTCCATTGGACAACTTAAAGAAGATCTGTCTTCTGTTAATGCAGGTAAGAAGAAAAAGGAGTCAGACAAGCTACTGATCCTCTGTGAAGGAGCAGCACAGGCTCAGCCACTGTGCTCTGTGCTCGGCCACACCCTGGATGAGTGATGGTGGAGGCTCTGTGCTGGCAGGATCAGAGGTGGGAAGAAGGAACTGGGGCTGTAGCTCTGCGGTTGTGATGCAGATCTGGCATTGAAGTGGGGTGAGTAGAACCTAAGAGTAGCCCCAAGGAGAGAGGAAATGCCATACACAAAAGTAGGTCTGTTACTGGTCCTCATGGAGAAATTTGCATGACTTCCTTCCATTGTGCTGGGAGGATGCAGGGAATGCACTGGTGCAGCACACCAGGAAGCCATTCTGCATCTGGCCAGAGCAACCTGGTGGTGTTGTTGCTGTAACTTCCATGTGCTCTTGGACTGTGGTAGGACTCCAGGTTTCTCCTGCCATTTCCAAGGACTGTCTGCCACTGGCAAAGGGTCTGGAAGTGCCAGCAGCTGCAGTGGGTTTGGGTCCTGCTGCTGCCCACTGGACTTTCTCCCCAGCTGCCTGCCTAAAGAGAAACCACCTTTCAGGGACTGCTGCCACGGACAGGGTTGACTCCAGAGATGCAAACTGTGGGAGTCTGGGACACTGTGCTGGCTGAGTGGCACCATAGCTGAAGTTACTACAGCAACCCAGGCAGGGGCTGGTTTTGAGAGGCATCACTTCCCTGCTATAACTACACACCAGGCTTTGCTGAGCACCTGCAGATGGATCAGCACCTCCAGGGCAGCTCCAGGCACCTGGGATGGCTGGGTGGTTTTGGGGATGG
>VZUA01005036.1:2435-14745 GCA_013401035.1 Horornis vulcanius
TGTGGTGGGAAATGTGTACATCTGCAGGGCATGGCCTTTTCATTTCCATTGGGTTCTGAAATACATATTTTGAAGGACTGAATACTCTGTCCAAAAACCCTCTCCGTTTCTCAGCAAAGTAATATACTCAGCAGTCTCCATTTCTCTATCCCATGGCTCACTATTGTCATATTCATTAAAATAAAATTGTGTTTCATACTCCTCTGTATCCTATCTGGCTTTTCTGTTTACTCTCTCTCTCTCTCACACACACACACAGAAGGAGCTTTGTTCACAAAAGTAATCAGGATTCACACCTCTGGGTCTTCTTACTCTTGACCTTCTAAAGCATTTAACATTTAGCCTTTTGCAACCTGAGTAAATGCCTTTAAGCTCCTTCATTGAAGCTTGGGCTTTCCTCTTTTACCCATAACTACTGTATGAGTAGGTCTGGTACGGAAAGAGGGAAGAGAGTTCTTTGAACATGAAAGTAATTCAGGCCCCATTGGGGAGACAGGAAAGGAGGAGACATAGTCCAGGCCAACAGAGCCCAAATCTAGCACCCAGAAGGGAGAACAACTCCAGAACACCTTTCCCTGCTTTCCTAAGACAAAAAAGGTTGGCTTCTCTGGCAGGTAATCACCAGACAGTCTGGTCTTTGATTATCTCTAAATAAATCAGAACAAACATAAAAAAGACCCTGCCACAATGTTGAAGTGAAATATATGGATGCAGTGAAACAGAAGAGAGGTAGTGTAACTTCTGATGTCTGTAAAACTCTAATTTGGGGCATTTTTCTGTAACATCAACTATACAGGACAATTACAGGGAAAATCAGGTAGAGTCTTACAAGAAGGCAGAAAAAATGGAACTCAAAATAGCAGGAAAGTTGAAAACACAATAAATATTTGTCAGGAAAAAAAATCCTACAGTATTCAGGCATTAGCTACCTTAACCCCTTCACATAAGCTTTTTATCTTCCCTATGAGGTGGTAGCATATGCCTCAAACACCTGTGATCAGAAAGGGTGTATTGGCACCTGAAATTAAAGAAAAACCAAAAAAAAATTAGAAAGATTGGAGGGAGATTTTTATTAAAAAATGCTTAATTAAAGAAAGGCTAAAGAACAAAACAACAAAATATATTTCCTTTTACGGGTTTTATTATGTAAGGCTAATCTTCTGAGTAACATATAGATTCTCCTTTATACGTAAGAAATGAGGAATTCAAAAGGCTTTGGAAGATGGGAATAAGAAGTGGTACTGCTTTCAGGAAACACAAAGTAGAGGAAGACTAGAGCTCTTACACAGTCTTTGCTTGTTAAGTAGCTCCCAATAGCACATCTCTTAATCAGATATTGCTGCTTCTTACAACTCAGATTTTATGAAAAAAAAAATAAAATTCTGCTTGAAAATGGAAAACAATGTGTGAAATTAAAATAGAGAAGGAACAATTCAGACATATTGCTTCAGCTATAAATTTGTGGTTTTGATATTTATACTATCGCACAGCTCATTATTAGCCTTGAAATTGGCACTTGAGGGATCCCACAAGCAATTATTCCCTGAATATTTCTAAAGACAAAATGAGTATATATTCAGGAAAATGCATCTTGCTACCCTTTAGCAAAACATTGTTCATGCCCTCAAAAACAGCAGCAAGCAATCTTTTTAGAAGAGGAGGATTACAGATATTTCCCATACAGGTAAAAATTGGTAAAATTTTTTAAGGTTATGATTTGTGCATGATTTTCATTAGAATATGATTTATTCAAGTTTAAGAGGCTCCTGAAAACTTTTTATATGAAAGTAGATGCTGCAGCTGGATTAGTAGATTGTATACTCTTGTTAGATTTTAAAAGCTTATTTCCAGAAACTGTACCTTTTCCTCAATGTCCCAAAAGCTGCATTTATTTATTGATGTGAATGGAAGACCACAGAATCATAGAATCATAGAATGGTTTGAGTTGAAAAGGACCTTAAAGAGTATCTCATACCGACTCCCCTGTCATGGGGAGGCCAGGTTCTTAGAGCTCCACAGAGTGTGACCTTGAACACCTCCAGGGATGCAGCACCCAAAGATTCTCTGGGCAATGTGTGTCACTGTCTCATCAACTACACTGCAAAGAACTGACTTCTTCCAAATATCCAACCTAAACCTATTCTCTTTTAAGTTTAATCCACTTCCCTTGTCTTGTGACTACATGTTCTTGTAAAAAGTCTCTCTTTATCTTTTTCAGTTTTCCTTCAGGTCCTGTATGGCTGCAACTAGGTCACCTTGAAGTCTTCTCTTTTCCAGACTTCATTCTGTCAGCCTATCCTCATACAAGAGGTCTAAATATCTTGGTGGCCCTCCTCTGGACTTGCTCCAACATGTTGATGTCTTTCTAGTGTTGAGGATCTCCAAGCTGGATGCAGTATTCTAAATGGGATTTCATCTGAGAAGAGCTGTAGTGTGTTGACCCTGGCTGGATGCCAGGCACCCACCAAAACCACTCCGTCGTTCCCCTCCACAGCAGGACAGAGGAGAGAAACTATAACAAAGGATTTGTGAAATGAGATAATGACTGGGAGAGATCACTCAGTAAACACCATCTAGGGCAAAACAGGCACTAATTAGAGATATTAATTGAATTTGTTACTCACAAAATCAGAACAGGATAATGAGAAGTAAAATAAGACCTTAAGAACCCCTTTCTTGCACCCCTCCCTCCTTCCCACCTCTGCCTTCCAAACCAGCAGGGCAAGGAGACTGGGAATGGAGGTTCATCACGGGTTGTTTCTTCCAGTGCTCACAGAGAGGAGTCCTTCTGCTCCTCTAACATGAGTCCACCCCACAAGCAACAGTCCTCCACAAACTGCTGCAACTTGGATCACTCTTCCAGAGGGTTCAGTCCTTCAGTCACAGTCTGCTCCAGTGTGGGTCCCCCACAGGGTCACAAGTCCCACCAGGACTGTGGAGCCAGGAGCCTGTTCCATCACAATCCTCCCACAAGTTCACAGCCTCCCCTCAGGCACCCACCTACTCCAGCTTGGGTCTTCTCCATGGTCTGCAGGTGGATCTCAGCCCTCCACGAGCTGCAGGGGCACAGCTGCCTCACCATGATCTGCACCTTGGGCTACAGAGCAATCCCAGCTCTGGCCCCTGGAGCACCTTCTCCCCTCCTTCCACACTGACCTTAGCATCAGCACTATTGTTCCTCTTGCATGTTCTCACCCTGCTCTTCTCTGACCACAATTACATCTGCGCAATAACACTTTTTCCTTCTCAAATCTGTTATCACATCACCAACTGGCCCAGCCTTGGCCGCTGGCACGTGCATCTTAGAGCCATCTGGCATTGGCTCTGCCAGACACAGAGGAAGCTTCTGGCAGCTTCTCACCCCTGCAGCCACCACTCGCAGCTCCACCATTACCAACACCTGGCCATGCAGAATCACCTCTCCCAATCTGCTGGCCACTCTGCTTTTGATGAAGCCCAGGACAGATAAAAGATGAAAGAAAATTACTCCTACTCAAGACAGCTTCAAGGATGGGTTAAGGCATGCAGTGATGTTAAAAAAAAAAAAAAGGAAAAAAAAATGCTGTAGAAGATTTGATCAATGGTAGCAGAACTTAATTTCAGGTTTATTTAGCAAAATCAAAGAAAGTTCCTGTTGTCAAGGTATGACAATTGTTCTACTCCTTCTTGTTCAAGTGCTGCTTCTGAAGTACTTTACCAGAATTATACAGGCAGACATGTGCCCCGAGAGCTTGATGGATCATGGTGGACAAGTTTGATCAGGACCTTGATTCAGATGTGAACTTCAATGAGCACTTAAGACCCCAGGGAAAGAAGAAAGGTTTGTAGGAAGTTGTCTTGGTTTAGGGTAAATTTGGGAGGAAATTTTCAAAGGGATCTTTCTAGAAAGCAGATTAAAGTGTCCCCTCCCCCTACTGGTTTAGGAAAAAACCTGTTTATTTAACAAGCAAAGTACGCACACACAAAAATAATAATAATATTGAACAATAAAACCTCTCACTGTTCTGAAGAGATGGCAAATTTAAAAAGTCCTTGTGGTGGGGTGGATCTCAGCTTGCTCAGTCTCTTTTCAGACCCTCCTGCACTGGAAAATGCCACATCCTGGTCACTGGTGGGCCACTGGTGTGAGCTCTTGGTGGTTTTTTGGGTGTTCAGTTCAGAGCAGGGCTGAGAAAAAGAAAAGACACAGTCCAGAGAACTTCTCTGCCTCAGCTAGCTAAAAAAAACTACCTAAAAGCAAAGGAGAGCCCTCTCCTCCACATCACTGCTGCAGACAACACAGTCCTTGAGAGAGAATGCAGGGGAGCAAGTGCAGTGTCTGCAAACAAAATGCGCTTCTTCTCCCCCCTTCACCCGAGAAGCAGTCTTAAAGGTGCAGAGCTTTATATCCAGTATAAACTGAATAGACAATTGGGCATACAGGAATCAAAAAGTCACCCTAGAACAGAAGTCACACTTAAATGCAGTACCCATATTGCTGAAGCTTTGTGTGCTATTTTATTTTAATTTATTTTATTTTATTTTTATTTTATTTATTTTTTAAAGAACTTAGAAAGGTGCTGGTACTCTTATATGAAGAGCAGGAATAGGCAATCTCATGAGACTACTAAATCAGAACCAATGCTGTTCTTGCAAGCCATGAGAAAAACACTGCATGAAGTCTGCACATTCTCTAACTACCTCCAAAAGCTTCCTCCTTTGCAAGGATCTGTATATTTTAAATCTAATATTACCTTGCCTAACAACATTTTCTTCTCCCAATTCAATTATGGCATTGATCCATGTTGCAAATGGGCTAGTGCAACAAGGTTTATTTTCACTGCAGGTTGCATGACGCTTTTACAACTTTATCAGATTTTCTGAGCTTCTGCATGTGCTTTAGTATTTGTTGTAAATGTTACAGAGTTTTGTTTTCATTAGAATAACAATAATTTTAAAACAAATATTTGTATATTTAGAGTATGTGGCAGTGTAGGCTGAGAGGTGTCTATTATGTCATACAGTAATACAGTCTCTTGTGGTTCATTACAATACTCTACAAATTATGAGTCATCTACTTCCTACCAGATGAAATTTGTTTTCAAAATTTTGTTCAAGCATAATTGTACAGGGAATAGGCATAGAATAGAAAAGATGCAAGTTTTAAAAAGAGTTGTTTGTGTCACAGAGTATTTGACATGCTTCACTAAACATTCTAAAAATGGCAGCAGTCATATATGACAGAAAAGCAGAATGTTCTCTATTTCCCTAGTTACTTTTCTAGATTACTGTGGAACATGCTTTCTCAGTCAGTGTATGTGACAGTTAGGGATGGGATTGATATTAATTCTGAAACAATTTTTTGTTGTCTCATTTTGATAAGGAGAGATCATGACATAAAGGTACTCTGTTTTACTTGTGAGGCTTAGATCATGTATCAAGTTGCAATCAATATGTAACACTTCAATGAATCCATAAAAAATACTTGCCCAGAAAACAAGCAAGAAAGAAGTACTTATTTTTCCTATTTTTCCTTGTGTTTTTCCTTGGTTGAAAGGAGACTGGCATACATGAAAGAAAGTAAGATTAGAATTTTAAATACAACACCAATTAATTTGAGTGGTTCAACAGCTCTTCTATTTCCTTTTCTCAAGGAACTTCTGTCTGTAGATAACTAACTCATGAGGACTAATCCAAGTGGATCCCAGCCTGGCTTTAGCCAGGACACTAGCACAGCCTGCATAAAGTCTTCACAATTTTTTTATTTAACCTACCTCTTTCTGTAAGGGTTTAGACAGATACAGATTCTTTTTTTTTTTTTTCTTTTGGGGGTGAGGGAAAAGTCTGGATTTTAGTGAGTTTTCTGTTATGTTTCTGTATTGGTTTGGCATGGCTTGGTTTTGGGTAGTAGGGGTCCCACAAAGAGGCTTCCTGTGAGAAGCTGCCAGAAGGTTGCACCACGTCCAGCAGATCCAATCTCTGATGGCTTTGAAGATGGACATGACAGGCTGGTAATGCCTCTGTGATGACATATTTGAGAACAAAATTAAAACAAAGTCACGGGGTTTTGCTTCTATGCAGAGAAGAGGTGAGAACGTGTGAGGGAAACAACATGGAAACACCAAGGCCAGTGCAGAAGCAGGGGGAGGAGCTCCTGCAGGCGCTGGAGCCTTGGTGAGACCATGGTGGTGCAGCTGTGCCCCTGCGGGCCATGGGGATCCAGGGGGGATGCAAGGATCCGCCCGCAGCCCATGGGGATCCACGGGGTGTAGTCCTGAGTTTCAAGCCTGGTTTTGTTGATATTAAAAAGGGTTCTTTCCCAGGCTTTCTTCTGGTAAACAGAAGAACAATGTTTTGTAAATATGTTTACATTCTTTCTTATAGGAGGGACCTTCTTCTGATGTCCCTCTGAGACGACCAATTGGTAGAAAGGTTTACCTTTTGTGTTACCAATCAAATTGGCCTCTGACTTTCTGTATAAAAGAGGTGGTCATCCCACAATAAAGAGAACCCACTGACCACTTTCCTAAGGAGCCTGCGCGTTTCTGGTCGATGTCTCTTGCGACAACGGGGGATGCAGAGATCCACCCTCAGCCCCTGGGGATCCACGGGGGATGCAGGGATCCACCCTCAGTCCATGGGGATCCACGGGGGATGCAGGGATCCACCCTCAGTCCATGGGGATCCACGGGGGATGGAGATCCACCCTCAGCCCCAGGGGATCCACGGGGGATGCAGGGATCCACCCTCAGCCCCTGGGGAGGTGCCCACGCCGGAGCGGGTCAGTGCCTGGAGGCGGCTGTGATGCAGTGGGAGAGGCGGTGCAGAGAGGGCCCTTGTTTGCAGCCTGGAGCGGGCTGTCCTGGCAGGGCTGCAGCCCGGGGAAGCCAGGCCCACGCCGCAGCAGTTCGGGCAGGGCCGTGTGCCGCGGGAGGGCCTCACGCCGCAGCAGGTGCGGATCGGCTGCTGCTCCTGGGAGCGGAGCCACGCCGGGGAAGGTCACGGAGAGCTGTGTCTGTGGGAGGGACCCACGGCCTCACAGGAGAAGGATTCCTCTCCCGGAGCAGGGGAAGGAACCCTCGGTGGCAAAGTGACCAAAACCCCCACGGCCTGTCTCCGTGTGCTGTCGGTGGGAAGGAGGGAGAGACTGAGAGAGAAGGTGTTTTAAGGGCTTATTTTACTTCTCATTATCCTCCTCTGATTCTGTTAGTAATAAATTTCACTTTGTTCTGCCCTTGAAACATTTCTCTCGTCCTTACCTCACTCATGAAGCCTTTGTCAACTTTTTTTTCCTTTTCTTTCCTTTGCCCAGCTGAGGCAGGGGAGGATGAGTGAGCAGCTCTAGTGAGTGCCTGGCGTTGGGACAGTGTCAAACCATGACAGTGTCCGAAGTTTTTTTGCAGAAAGTAAAAGAAAACCTTGATGCTGTAAATTAATTTTAATCTGACAGGAAAGCCTCAGACCACGCTATACAAAGCTCTGAGGCTGCTTCTCTTTTTTCAACTGTGCTGAATTACACATGGGCATCTCCAAACCTGTGGTACAAATGCCCACAGTACATACAAAGTTACTGCTTGCGGGCCAGAAATGGCATTTGAAACCACAATGTTGATTTTTGTTCATTCTACACCACTGAGCTCACTGCAGATGTCTATCATTGGAATAAAAGCAGTGAAAATTACCTGTATTGAATTTCAGTCCTTATAAAATTACACTGAAAGTGATGTCAAATATGCACTGCTAAACAGGCTGGAATATATAAATTTTCTCTTTCACCTTTCGCTTCTTTAGGTATCCTAAAAATCCATTCTTTTCCCACTGTCAAGTGGTATTAAATAGGGGGGACTTTTAAATATTTTATTTTTGAAGTTTAATAGCCTTAAGTCCCACATCACCACCTCTTTTCATTTCATTTACATAGATGGAAAGGTTCAATGGGAGAGAAAAGGCAAATGCTCTGGTGCAGAGCAGGAAGATCTGCCTGCCTCTGCAGCATCACCTTGCAAAGCTGCACGACTGCTGGGCTTTCCATGAGACCTGAGCATGAACACAATGTGTGGTGTGGGCACACAGCTCAGATTCCTGAGCTCCCAGCAGTGATGTTCTGCCTGTGTGCCATTCCATTTCAGTGACTGCTAAGAACAGCACGCATTTTGTGCTGCAAGGCACTTGGGGTCAGACATTAAGGTCTGTTGAAATAAAGGATATTTGTCGGATCAGCTTCATAATGGGAAAAGGACATAATTCAATTGTTATAAATGGCAAAACTTAACCATTTGGAAAAGAAAAGGGTGGAGAAAAGGAAGTGGTAGAAGGGAAAGAAGTTAAATGCTAGTCACTAGATCCAATTCATAGACTGGATATCCTTCATATTCCTTATTCATCTGTAGAGCTACTCTGCCAAGTCTAAGTGAAGAATTTATGTACATCAGGAGGCACTAGATAAGAGCAGGTAAGAATTACCTGTAATTGTTCCTTCCAAATATGCTTTAAAAGTCTGCTGTTTAAATTTCTTCAATTATCTATGTCATAACTGTAAAATATCTAATGGAGTATGAAATCCCTATTTTCACATTCTATTTCTGATGACATCCCTCAGGAAGACACAACTTTCCTTTGCATTGCTCTTAGAAAACTAAAACTTGTCTGCAATAATGCCTTTATCGCATTAACAATGTAATTTTGTCAAATATAACTACATCATACTGTGAAGTGTTCTGAAAAAATGCAACTTTTTTCCTAGATGTTATTTTAACAGAAGACACATGAGTGTTAAAAGAATGGAGCCTATAGAAAAGAAGAGGTTCTTCATGTTCTGTAACCTTACATGCATGAAAATCCCTGAACACATGGACAACCCTAGATAGAGTCCAGAAGAAACAAAGTATGCCATGCAGTCCTGCTAAGTTCACTGAGCCAGAATGAACTAGTATAAGCTGATAACAGTGTTAGTTTTGTTCTGCTACTGTAGAAAACCGTGGAATAAAGTTGGAAATCTGAAACTTTGGGGAACTCAGTTTATGCAGTGCTAATGGTCATTGCTATTGGGAAAGATCAACAAGAATATTTGAAGCATCCAAGGAAAAGAAAACATTCCTTTATTTATTTTTTTTTCTTTTCTCCTGCTCTAAAGTACTGTAATAAGAAAATTTATACATTAGCCAGCCTTTTTAGAAAGCCTTAAAATCAGCAGTAGATACCCCTTTCAACAGAACACACACCAGGATGCACTGGACTAAAGATGCAGGGAAGATTTAAGATACTAATTTATAAAAAAATCACTGAATATGAAATAAGCCTAAATCATCCCAAGTACAAGATAGGAAAGCAAAACTAAAACTGTGTTCTACAGTATGGCTGTTGGTGAGAGCACAGATAGAGGCAGTCTAAGTATCTCCCTCCTGATCAAGCTGATCAAGCGCATAACTGAACCTGCCACCCATCTCCAGCTGAAAGGCCCAGATGCAAAGTAAACATTTGATCCTTTGACCCTTGAAGCTGAAGAATCACAAAACAGAATGTGACCCTCCCTTATACTCTTCTATGTAATTTCTGAAACACTCTACACCTTTACAGAGTCAGTATAAGGGGTCACCTGAGGCCCCAGATGGTACCCTCATCTTTTGCATCTGTGTGAGGACAAAATGTTCAATTTATACATAAATTTTATGTTACTTTAAATTTTGCAATTTTATCCAACGTGCAATGCACACACTAAGGCTTTTGATTGATGTCCTCAGAAAGGAAGATACTCTTCCAGGACTTTGCTGATACTTCACATCTTCAGTGTTACTTTTGCTCAAATATCACTCCCTAATATCTAAAATAAGGTAGAAGGTATTTTATGTCCAATTCAAGAATATCATTAGTATCTTGCAGCAAAAACCTGCATAAAAGTACAGTAGCACCAAGAATTTTGATCTTAACTGAATCATGGGAAGGGAGTTATTTACTTCATTTTATCTTAGCTTCAGCTGAAAGTTGAGATTTCAGCTTCTGGCAAGAAGTTCTGTATCAATTCAGTTTTAAAGCATTTAATACATTGGTGGGACCTGTGTTAATTCTCTCTTTTCCTGCCCTCAGCTATACAATAGGAATAAAGTAGGTGGAACCTAAAAGGAGGAAAAAGGAGATAGAGGAGAAAGACAGAGGAGGTAGTATCATGCCTATGCATGAGGGAGGGGGTGGGGAAAGAGTAAGAAAAGAAAAAGAAAATTCCACACTCCTGTGTTCCCCATCGTGCTCTTAGTGCTGCCTTGATACAGGCTTTTAGCCACTCAACTCATTCCTCAAAGCTGTAAAGAAATAAACAAGTTCCTTTCACTAGATCAGCAATATTTTTTTCTGTTTAAACATCATTTGGAGAGACAGACAGAATGACTGCTCTTATCTGCCTTTCTTTTGTGCTTCATCTCAGTTATAGTCTCTTTAACCATAGCTGCAAGCAAAACACATCACGTTACATTTCCAGAGGGTCTGGTGTCACTGTAATGATGCATGGCATCCTGTTAAGGTCTTCACATTAAAACAGAACAGAAGGCAATCTGAGCTGTATTCCTGGGGTGGCTACAAAGATTGAAATACTGAAGATTACCGAAAGCAATGAATCAAAATGACTACGAGCTGGCTGAGCAGAAGAGATGTATGAATAAAATGTGCCAGACCTACTTTGCATGCTCTGTAGCCATTTACACCATTTCAAAATGGGACACAGTCATTTCTATTCAGGTGTAATAACATTTGGACAGTCTGGCCTCCTGACCTCTGTTCAAAAGCAGATACTCACTGTCTGCCCAATTAGAGACATTATTATCCTGTTACATGCCAGGAACTTCAGATTCTATAGACCTATTCTGTAGATCTACTTGCTGTATGTGTCTTAAAGTTCCTATAGAACAAAGGAAATAAAATGTATTGCAAAATGAGCCATTTGACCATATTTCACTCATTGTATGTCTGGTTTAGATGGAAGTAACATGGTTTTAGATATACTAGTTTCTTTCTCTTGATCATTAAATGATTTAAGAGTTTTTTGCACAAACAGTGTCATTGATATTTGACCACATCTGTTGTCACATTGACAGAATTAGCCAATATTCTTGTTAAAAACAAGTGATTAATCAAATGTCAGCACAAAGCTTAACAGATTCTTCATAAAAGTTCCTCAGCCTGAAATACCTCATGTAAATTAGTCAGTGAGTACTTTTAAAGAAAAGGCACTTTTACATGAGCAGTATTGATTCATATCTTAAAGCAGAGATGTGAAAGAGCCCTAACATTTGGCAGAAAAAGAGTATGGTAGTTTAACCATATTTAGAAATGAGGAATTTCTAGGAAAAAAAAATTCTCCCTTCCTGAAGAAAATAGAGGTCATTAATATTGTCTCTATTAAAAAAAAAATTCAGTATTCAGGTTAAATGTGTTCAGGAGTTTGTATTTTACTCTTTGACAAATAAGAAGTGTTAAGGATACAAAAGAGCCTCAGACACCAGGCATTTAGCAACCTGAAGAATTGTGCACAGGTTAGCATTGATTCTCAGTTTTCTCTGACAAAATTAAGCCTGTGGCTCTGCATATGTTTGTAGTTATAGGAGTTTGATTCATGTTTCTTAGGCATACTAGATTTGAAAATGGTGGGAAAAAAAATTTTTTTCTTCTTTTTTTTGTTTGTTTGTTTGCTTGCTTGCGGCTTTAGAAATGGCAAGAGAAATGGCCAGTTTCTCTATGGTGGTTTGCACCTAAATCACAGAATCATAGAATCTTTGGCTGGAAAAGTCCTCTAAGATTATTGTACTCACTCATAAACCCCACTGCCAAATCCACTAAACTATGCCCCTAAGTGCCATATCTACATGTAGCAATGCTACACAGGAGCTTTTCATTAGTCTAAGGTGGGGCGGTTTTGCAGGTCCTCTTTCTAATATTTTAAGGACCTAAATCTTGAATTCTTATAGGAGATTTAAAAAATCTCAGAACTCATCCATTTTCCTAAAGCTCAGTCACTTTGGGCCTGTTGGTGTGTAAAGTGCCTGTTGGTGTGTAAAGCAGTCAGCACTGCTTCTAAAGAGAAATTTAAGTTCCTTACTCGTACCATCTTCCCAGCAGTTGTGACTCAGTAGCAGATCATCATCTTACTGCTTCCTCCTCATCCATGAGCAGAAAAGAGGAACAGTTTTCTACTGACATTTCAAATTCACCCATGCAGAGCAGCTTAGCAAGTCATTATTTCTCTCTGACAGCTGTCTTTTCAGCTTCAACATTTAGGTTCTGGCTAAAGATTGATTTGTTCTTCCTTTTCAAAACTCCTCAAAAGCCATAATATGTAGCTCCA
>VZUA01005038.1:5281-21241 GCA_013401035.1 Horornis vulcanius
ATTGGTGAATGTCTCCTGCATGGCCAGGATGCAGAGACAAGCCACAAGTCTAGGTTTTGCTAGCAGATGAGATAAACACAGTTTAGTAACTCGGATTCTGCTGTCTATCACCAGGTGCCTAAGCAGAAGTACCAGTTAGCACAGATACTCCTTTTTCTGGTAATCATTAATGCTTATGCAGCATGAGTGGTTAATGTCCTTCTATTGATATGACCTTTAACGCTGAGAAAGTGAAACAAAGAAGAACCTGTTGGTAGCGCCAGCTTTTAATAGGAAAGGAAGTTTTAGTCTTCTTGACTGCTGGCAGTGCTGTTTCAACAAGCGATATTGCACCATTTCTTCATCCCCATTTATGGGAGAGGAAAAAATTTGGGGGCACTACCTCTGCAAAAGAGCTTCTGTAGTACTCATAGTAGAGCAGTTAAACATGAGGCAACCCAGAGAGGCTGCTGTGCCACTCCTGTCTCCAGGCACAAAGAAGTTGTGTTGTATATTTTTTCTCAGTAATGGCTCAAAATTCCTGCAGTCTGACATGACCTTACAGTCTTCATGCTGTGAACATGAGATTAGTTCTAAAAGCTCTCTGGCAACAAGCTGGCACCATGGAAGGCAGCAGTTAAGACTGTGCTGTAGCTACAAAGAAGAAAACATGCAAATTACAGCCTAGACTATCAGAAAAGAAAACAATCCCAAGAGTAGCTGAGATTTTGCAGCTCAATTTTTTTACCATTTCCCCACCCACATATTTTTACCTCAACAATATTAAATAAAGACCCATACCAGTTCTTACTCTGCTTCCCCCTTTCAATCAATGGCACAACTTTGGGACAACTGAAGAATACCACACTTGTTACAAAAGTGTTCATCAGTTTGTGAAGTCCACTGCTCTTACCATCTCTTTCTACCAGTGTGAAGGGCTCACTATCCCAGCCATCCTCTAGCGCTGCTGGCTGAACATCCAGGTGACCATATACACACACTGTCTTTTTGCGTGGATCTGTGCCCAGTGTCCCCAGAACAATTGGTGGTAGGGGAATCTCTGATCCATCAGGCAGCTAGAAATAGGAAGGCAGTTTTATTAAAACATAGACTGTCAAGAGTTTTAATCAGATATATGAATTACTTTAATACTATGGATGTTATGAGTAGAGGCACAGACAGCTAAACAAAACAAATCTACTTAAACCGATTGCCAGAAGCAGGGTGCCAAAGGCCTGGTGGCACCATGCCAGTTAGTTTCCTGACAAGTCCCAGTAACAGACAAAATGTTCCAAGGCTTTTAGAACTGTTAGCTTTAAACTACCAACCCTACATCAGATTTTAGCAGAGCAAGCTGACTGCACACCAAACTGCTGTATCTAATGCTGACCTAAGCCTAAGTGATAAACTCCATTCAATATTGCATTCTGTGTTGCTTGTCATTGTACTTTCATCCTGTTCACAGTATAGCTCTCCGGACAAAAATTCCTGGCAGTGGTGAGGCTGGGTGTAACATGTGCCTACACCCAAATAAGATCAGCATAACAGACTTATTTCTCTGTATCAGCCTACACTGTTATGCTAAGGGCAGGGTAGTGCTGATAAACTCAGTTCAAGAGTTCAAGAGCTGAACTTGGCTTAATCCCTTGGAATACCCCATAAGCAATTATCACACGCTATTCAGTCAGCAAGTATTTCCCTTCCAGTGAACATGTACACACTGTTCAGCAGATCAAGATCAGCTTTGATTTTTTGCTTATACTGGTCCCAAGCTCCAACTGTGTATCAACAGGTTACGTGGTCCTTGGCCAGCTGCAGCTCTACATATTTAAAGCACTACTGGAAGAGTTTACAGTAATCAATACACAACAAATTGCCATGCCGAAGTAAAGCAATTTTGATCTGACAAGTTCAGTTGCTTTACAATGTCCCTCACAGATACAGCACTGACTAGCTCTCTCTATACTTAATATAAAACTGAACACTGAAGGTAACCCTTGCAGATGGATTTAAGTTACCTAATAAAAATATTACATATAAAACTCTAAAATCAGTTCTTGCAACCAAAAAGTTACAGTGATGAAAAGAACAACTTTGTCTCTGAATTAATTGAAATGCTTTTGATGGGGTTTTATACTGTAGGTAGTAGCAGAGCCAGAATTAACCTACCCTCCTAAGTCAGCTGTTTTCCTGCTGGAACCTGTAGCTACACACAAGTGTAATCCAGCTGCCCAAAGCAAGAACTGCTCAGAAGGTTCCCATAAACACAGATTTCACTCAGCAATCTTTCAGACCAATTACAAGGACAACCTCCTAAAACTAGTAAATATTCCAGTACAAGGTTTTTAATGCCACTATCCAAATCCTAGTCTAACAATTTTGGTATGGGTCTTACTCTGAGGCACTCTTGAGTGTCTAGGCACTTCAAAGGAGGAGCATATCAAATGGATATTTCCCTAGGATGAGATTATCATTATCAATCTCATAATCACATACATTTCTCAGGGAAAAAAAAATGAAAAAGCAGTCTGGATAGCTAAAAATGAGGAGGGAAGTCATTCTTTTAATGATACTTTTGTATCTAGTGAGGAAGCAATGCAATCCTGTGACAAATGTAACACTTCTGAAAGAGTCCTGAAGTCTTTTGGCAGATTTACTGAAACTTCAGTCAGTATCTTTATAGTCTGTGGGTCTAAGGACCAATAACAGCCTGTTGTTTAAAATGTCTAACATTTTTGTTTGCAGGTGCTCTATTCATGTTCAATTCAAAAAGTATTTAAAACACATTTAATACAGTCCAAAATTTATTTCAACATCCTTAATTAGGCGCCAAGGTTTAGTCCAAAGGAAGGTTTTTAACAGAAGGTTCAGACCTACACCCCAACAGGCTGCTGCCTTTCTAGGCCACTGCCCACAGGACCCCTGTGTGATGATCCTGACACCAAGGAATTAGTGACCCACAAAGACAACTTGAGCACCCCAAAGCCTGTGCTATACTATGCTGCACACCCAGCTTCACCTTCCTGCCTGTATTGTGCTGCACATATCCCTGGACTGCAGGATAAACTGAGCCACTTCACTGTAACCTGAAGGCAGCTCCCACTGCACACTGGGGATTACATCACCTGCATGTCCTTGACTCAATCTAAAAGTGGATCAGGAAATTCTCACACAAAATCCCTTTTGTCAGTGGAACTGAACAGCTTGAATAAATAAAATGGGAAAACACTTCCATGCATGGGATCTGCACAGTATGTTAGCTGCTGGTTGGACGTCTGCTAGACGCTGCACAGCCTGGAGGTGCCAGTACCTGCAGGGATATGAGAGTATCCATACTATCCTCTTTCTTTATAGTGATAAGCCAAATAAGCAGCCTTTTAATGAAGTTTAGGTGCCTTTCATACCTGGAACCTAAGAAACCACCACTATCTCATGCAAAACACCTTGTCTTCTAAAGAGCTCTTTTCCTACTCAGCTGCCATGGAGATGCTCACATACCTTTTGTTTCCCAATATCCATAAGTTTGGTTGTGCCTCCCAGCCGCTCAATCTCCTTCGCAGCAACCTCCATCATGCGCTTGATTTCACCCCTCTTCTCTGGCCACGCTGACACGCTCTGGATTGCCACCCACTCTGCCAGGCGCTGGAGAGATGGAAGAGCTACAGGTCTGACTACACACCAGGCAAATACCACCACACCTTGTAATTCAACGAATGCTGCTTTAAGCCAAGCTCAAGTTGAGGCAAATCAGCTCTGTCCTCTGCTCAAAGAGGAACTTTTAACCATTAATATTACTCTCAAAAGCTCTCTAAAAACTCACTTGCCTACAGCTGTCCCTGCTGCACAGTCTACAGATACATCAAGTAACCTGAAGAGTCTGACAGCTTGTGTTTATTAAGCCTCCTTAGTTGCTGTTCGTTAAGTATCCAGAACCAGCTAAAGTCTTTCGGGCCTCTCAAAAAGGCCACTTTAGCTTTTTCTCGCCGTGTGAGTTCAGCAAGAAGAACTGGCAGAAATCAAGCTGAACACTTGGCATAGTTCATGTCTGAGTTCACAGTGCTATACCACTGATTCCTTCATGGGTAAAAGGGATTACAATAGAACCTGTAACTAAATAGCAGGTCAAGCAACAAAGTACCTCTTTGGAGAGGGCAACCTCTCCCTCTGTCCCCCAGCATAAATTGTTTTATACAAGAAAGCTTTGTTCCAACTTCATTTATAATATATTTAATCTTCCATCTCCAAAGGGAAGAAACTATAAACCTAGGTTGGCATTCAGAAGCCTGTGGCAGCTTCCTGTATCTCTAAATAGGTCACCAGTAGCACTACAGAGTAATAGATAATTGCCTAATAAATTTAGGAAATAAATAATTTATAATAAATCGAATAATAATAAATAATTTCCTAATAAATTTACCATGGACATTAAGGTTTTTGAACAGAATTATGCCTAAATTTAAGAAAGTTTTCTGGCCTGACTCAAATCCCTCACACTTGCTTCCTGCTCTCCCTTCTCTCCCATTACTTGACGTTATTACCAGGCATATCATATAAACATAAGCTTGAAGCTGACCACCTAACTTTTACTATCCCATAGCTGCCCATGCTGCAGAACAAAACTCAGAAAAACTCACCTGAACATAGAGGTCCTGGTGTTCATCAATGTATTTAAAGAGGGTTTCAAGAGCAGACATTTTTGGACTAGTTTTCAGAACAGTGTTGCTGAAGATTCTGTGACAGAAAAATAATTTAAGTTACAGGTTTAAGAAGTGACAGTCAGTAATCAAGAGCTACAGGAGACTTTCACCTTTCGGCTTCTAATACCACACACCAAGTTGTACTAATATAAAACTTGAGGCCTCCCCCTTTCATGAAATCACCACAGTGAAGTGGCTAAACAAAAGCATATTTAAATTTCAACACCACTCTTTCTGCCTCGCCCCTCAAAATAACTTTCAAAGTTAAACTGAGCTGTCTTGTCTCTAGAGATACTTCAGAAAATCATACACCCCATTTTACTGCAGACTTACAGGAAAAACGTTGCCCAAGTAAAATACAACTTCAAAGAGTAGATTTCATTATGAGTTCAACTAATAGCATGCCATGGGCTTGAATGCTGGTAGCCAGGTCCAAGAAAACACCACACTTTGTGCTCTGCTGAGGAGGTTAAAAGCAGGCAGCTGGAGAACTGTGCTTTCTTCAACCTTACATCTCAGCCTGCCACTCAGATTTCACAAATAAGGTCAGAATGAAACCATGGGAATGGAGGCCAGCCCCAGCAGGTCATGAGCAAGTGGTCAGTGACTACTTCAATGCTACCACTTCCTTCTTTTGTTTTTCATTTTAACCAAAGTTCATGTGAGAAAACCCAAGACCCCTCCCCTTTTCAGTTTTCTGTCTCCCTTACCAGTCTGAAATCAATACAGAAAAGAAATAGTGTCCACTAAAGCAACAAAGCAAACAAGCTAAAGCATAACTCTCCAGACAGAACTAAATATACAGCACCTCATCTCAGCCAGGAAAATAATGAACTTTACAAATCCCAAAATTACTAAGGTTGAAAGGGACCACTGGAGGGACCAGCTGGTCTAAGATGTGGCCCTGCAGCACATTACTCAGGATAGCATCCAGGAGCCTTTTGAGTAACTCCAGAGAAGGAGGCTCCCTGAAGTGTGCCTCTGGAATCCTAGTCCTCTGCCTGGACTAGGAGGAAAAACTCCAGTAATTCCATGTAGTAGAGCATGTTCAGCAGCTCCAGCCACTGTGATTCAGTATTTTGTTGAGTCAGCTTCATACCAGATCCTCTAAGCCTTTCTTCTGTTTCTGCATGGTAGTCACAAGACAGTTGTTAAAACATCCGACTGCTTTGTCTTAGGATTTCTTGAGCAGCTGACTACTCTACATATCTGAAACAAATCCTTTCCAGCTGCAGGTTGTCCCACACAATATTCCTCAACAAGCACCATCCCAAATTTTCTTTCAAGCAATGTTATTACTTGCACAGATACTCGTGTTTGACATACAAAAAATCCTTTCCCTCACCAGAGATAGCACTGATTTAATTTAAAGCACCCCAAATCACCAGACAGGTAAGCATTCACTTTAATAGTCATGAAAGGTGAAAACTGAACACCTTCAGAAGGACTGCATGGACATAACCAAGTTAAAGCAATACTTCTCACTGAAGCTGGGTTCCCTAATGAAGCCACCCTCCTCACATGCAGTTAGAGCTCAGCTGGAATTCACGTGGAGCTTTCCAGGAAATCAGCACACAGGCATCGGTCCAGGGCATCTGACCCGACCCCCCCCCTTCACTCAACTGGTTTCTACAGCAACCTCAGCTCCAGCTTCACAGTACAGACACAAAATACATCTTACATGGAGGCTGACATTCTGTCCAACACAAACAAGATCTGAACTACTTCTTAAGTCAGGGACTACTTTAAATTTCACCTTAACCATAGTTAAATCAAGGGCATTGAAACACACAAGTCACACTGAAAGAGCTGCAAAGAAGTCCACTCCAGAAAGCTTCAAACTACAAAAATTAAGTACTGGTTGCTACATAGCAAAAGGCTGGATGTTACTTCCCCCTTCCTCTTCAAAATCAAGGTTTGAAACTTCCTGTAAGTCCTTCCGAATGGAGAGCTGAACCCTTCCTACCTGTGCAGAAGAGGCTCCACAGTTTTACCTTTTCACAGGACAATAGAAGTTGCACCTTGAAATAAGATAACCCAAGGGACGATCATTGCACTATTATCACTTTGCCCTTTTTATCCACAAACATTAGTATCCCAGAGAGAGCACTGAACCAAGTTAAGAGCACGCTATAGCCAGCACTGAGCTCCATGTTCACGTCCCAGGCTCAGCACTTCAGGCCGAGGCTGACTTAAAGGCTAAACGTGGGACTCTCTTTACAGCGTTTTGCAGCACGGGACGAGCCCCCCGCAGCCGCTCAGGTCGCTGACAGCCTCGGGACGGGAGGGGAAGAGGCAGGAGCAAGGCGGGCTTCCTAAGGACAGCGCGGGGGGAAGACTCACGGGGAGAGAGAGCGCCAGCGAGGAAGGGGACAGGAGCGGAGAGGCAGGAGCAGCTTCTCTCCGGGGGCAGCCACGGTGCCGCCGCGCCTCAAGGCCGAACAGACGCTCCCCACCGGGGGACACGGAGCAAGGCCCGGCCCGCCGGCGGTGCCGCGCACCCGGCAGTCCCGGCTCCTCCCCACCAGGCCGGGGCGGCCACGCACGCCTGTGCCGCCGCACGACAAGACCAAGGTCCTCGGTCCCCCCAGTCCCCCGACCCCTCCCGACGCTCACTCACTGACCGCACGCACCCCGGCTCCCACCTGAAGTAGAAACAGCGACCCTTGCCGCGGCCATTTAAGTACCCCCGCGCCAGCCCCGCCCCGCGCCGCGCGCCGCGCCGGCCAATCCGAGGGCAAGGAGAGCCTTGGGGGCGGGGATTAGGGCGGGGCTGCGGGGCGGGGCTACAACCTGCGAGGGGTGGCCCCTGGGGGGGCGGGGCGACGGAATAATAATAAAGGGAACTATAATATATAGCCGAATATAACATGGGGTCTGGGGCAGAGACCAGTCTGGACAACTGAATTATTCCAGGAGAAACTGGGAGTATCCTTATGATCTTCCTACATTTGTGGTTTAGATAGGTTTAATAGGTTTAGATGTGGTTTAGACAGGTCTCTAGAAGTCATAGAATTAACTATAGAATATCCTGTGTTGGAAGGGATCCACAAGGATCATCAACGTCCAGCTTCTGGCCCTGCACAGGACATCCTGAAAAATCACAACATGTGCCTGAGAGCATTGTCCAAATGTTTCTTGAGCTCTGTCAGGATGATTCTGTGACCCCTTCCCTGGGGAGCATGTTCCAGTGCCCAATCCTCTAGGGGGAAGAACCTTCTCCTAATATCCTGCTGAAACCTTCCCTGACACAACTCCAAGCCATTCTCTCAGTCCTGTCACTGGTGACCACAGAGAAGAGATCAGTGCCTGCCCCTCCTCTTCCCCTCACAAGAAAGCTGTAGACTGCAATGAGGTCTCCCTTCAGTCTCCTCCAGGCTGAACAGACCAAGTGACCTCAGCTCCTCTTCACACGGGTTCCACTCAAGGCCCTTCACCATCTTCACAGTCCTCCTTTGGACACTCTCTAGTGGCTTAATATCTTTTTTATCTTAAGGCACCAAAATTGCCCCCAGCACTTGAGGTGAGGCCACCCCCATGCAGGGCAGAGCAGGACAATCCCCTCCCTTGCCCAGCTGGTGATGCTATGCCCAATGCCCCCCAGGACAGGGTTGGCCCTCCTGGCTGCCAGGGCGCTGCTGGCTCATGTTCGACTTGTCATTGACCAAGACCCCCAGGTCCCTTTCAGTGGCACTGCTTTCCAGTATCTCATTCCCTGGTCTGTGCATACAACCAGGATGAAATTCCATAGCTAGGAGCTCAAGAGTTGGAAATGAGTGATAAGCAGTGGGGAATGCTAGCTGGTCTGTGAGCTGCCATGGGGTAGAACTACATAATTTGGGAACATGGGGCTGTGTGGTAAGGTAAGTGCTAGGGCCTTGCACGAGGCTGGTCTGGCCACAGGCTGTGCTGAGCTGGAGATTCACAGGCTGATGCCAGCCTTGGTTTGGTCCCAAGGAGTTGCCTGGGGCTGGGGCTGCCCTGGTGCCCTCCAGACACCTGGCTTCTGGCTGGGGATGGGATGGGATGGGATGGGATGGGATGGGATGGGATGGGATGGGATGGGATGGGCCCTGGCTGCCAGTCTTTGCCCTGGCAGGGCCCCATGGGGACCTCCTGCCACTCCTGGCAGCCCAGACCCTGAGGAGCCCCTGACACCAGGACACCTGGCACTGTTCTGTGTTGGTGGGAGAACAGATGGCAAAATGTACCCCACATGGACAAATGGCACTTAGAAACTGGAGTAAAGTTTCTGTTTATACTTACATTAGGAAAAATCTTGCCTGAAAGCAACAGGGGAAAAAATTAAAAATTAAAAAGAAATATATAAAGGAAAGAGAAACTGCTTCTAAAAAGCAGTTTGTTGCATTTATGAAGGGTATTAAGCAACATGACACAGGATGATTTCTGGTGACCTATTTTATTCTCATGTTCCTATATAGAAGTAATTTTTGGTACTTTTTTCCCTCATCCTTAAAAAATTCACAAACCGAAATAAGAATCAAGGGCACAAGCTGACAAAAGAAAGGCATTAAAGAAGCATTTGTTGTGTAGCAAATATGGTGCACCGTATTATCACAGTTTCCTGCAAGCCTGTATTGATCTAAATCCACAAAGGATTATGTAAAGAACAAACACAAAAACCACACAGTAACTTTCCTGAGGGAAAACAACAAGGTTTTTGAAAGATAACAGGTCCAATTACCAGCTTTGAGAGCCTTTAAAATTGTCTGTATGGAAACACAGTTTTGTTTTACAAGGCTGTTAATTTGGAGGTGAAAATAATGTATGCATACATTAAAAATCCTTTGGGGATAGAGGAGAAAGAGGGGTAGGAAAAAACACATTTATCAGAAATGGTTTAGAGACAGGGAATGACAAAGCAGGGAACTTTATAAAGAAGATATAAGGATGCTCAGCATTCTCTGGTCCTGACAGAGATATCTAAACATCTAAGCTGCTCTGTTTCTCTTTTTTTTTTTTTTTTTTTTTTAATATGTTGCCTTTGAAATAGTTTTGTTCTAAAGAAGTAATTTGTAGGCACTTGTGCCATTGCTTTTAATCACAGGGATGTAGCATGTATGAGTCAGCTGAAGCAGTAGCAGCAGAGTAAGGGAGGAGCCTGAAACATTAGCACTGGTCTGGGAGAGGACAACTGTGTGAGTCAGCTTTTTGGATGGCTGTGGACTAAGAGCTATAGGGCTGTGGGAGACCAGCAGAAATGCCATTAATAGCATGGCTGTCCTTTCTGAAAAATTCCATGCGAAATGATGAAAGGGGACAGAAAATTTCTATGGATACTACAGTACACATGCAAAATCTCACTCTCACTTCTTTTGAAATTAATTTCAAGTGGCAGTTGTGTCCCTATTTGCCATCTAAAAATTTCACATTTCTTAATTTTTGTCTTTTCTCTTACATGAGATAAAGTCACAACATCTACTTTAATGCACTTCTGAGCATCATAGAAAGCTGAACTTAGTTGTCTTCAGCCTCTTTATTGTATCTTTCCTCTTTATTTTGTATGTTTCTGCTTAGATGACTCATAAGCTCAACTTTCTAAACATTGGTTGCTCACACTATATTAGGTAAACTGCTAAACAGAAAGGGAAAATTGTAAATATGAACGTGCAGAACAGTGCAGCTTTGTTGCATTTCTTTGCTTTCCTGCAAACAATAGTTTTTGAGCTAGTGACAGAAGATTGAAAGAAGGATGTTTAAGGAAGTCCTCACTGGTTGCTTTAATCCCTTCTAAACTGTGTCCTATTTATATCACTATTTATATCACACCAACGTGCACGTGCTTATGTGGACATTTTGACTCCATTAACACTGCTTACCTTAAGTACCCCCACTTCTCCTGGGTTTGATTTTGTTGATTAAAGGTGAACAGAGCTGCTTATCCCTGGAAATTGTGTTGCCACTGGCACTCCAGCAACGTTAGCCTATTACCCCTGGCTTTTCAAAACCAGGTGGCCTCAAAACCCAAACTCATTTAGAGGAATAGCACTAAGCCAAAACAAATCAAAGTATCATTTACTATCCAGTCAGTGCTTTGGCTTCAGAGGTAACCTTGCCCTGGACTCCAAAAAAAAGCAGGGTTGCTTGTGTGGCGTACTGTAATTGTAGAGTGCATGTTCATGCCCTTTCTAATCTACATATGCACGTGTGCCATGCAGTAATTAATGAGCTTGATCCTCAACAGCTTCTTCCAGCAAAGTAATTTTTAATAGGAGATTAATGAAAATACAGGGCAGATTACACTTAACCTTGACTTAGCCATGTTGATGTTTGCATGGGAGAGCCCAGTGTGAGGTGTCTGTGTACCCGAGCCCCTGGTCCGAGCCCAGTTAGAATGCTCCATGGCACTTCACTGGACTCTGCACGCAGCTTTTGCTGTTGTGAAACGTGCACACAGAGGAATGCAGCAACTGAGACAAGAGCTGAATCAAAGTCTGGAGTCCTGGTCCCGTGATCTTTCTTCTCATCCTTGCATAATGGAGCACTGGTGTGAAATGAAACCTGTGTGGCTCAGTAGCCACACAGTAAAAATACATGCTAAAGGGGCTTTCTCCCTCCCTCTGCTCCTTCCCTTCCTCTACCATTTACTGACCACTCCTTTTGTAATTTTCTGTGTCCTCTCACTATGATGAGCCTGACAAGTGGAGGATTTATCTTCCGTGTGGCTCCATCCAGTCCAGCTCAGAACAGAGACATCTGCACCGGTCTTCCATGAGCCCCCACAGTGTTGTGCCACTGTGTAGCAGACAGACACACAGGGTGGCACTGTGCTGCTGTGCTAGGCTGACTCTCTGGCTTGGTTGCCACAAGCATGAGGAGCTAATTTGCCCTGCAGTGGTGAGTTGGATACTCAGGAGGCCCAGCATGCTCACAGAACTTCTCCTTCCTCACCAATCCCTACAAACCTCCTCCTGCCCCCAGCCTCCTGGCTCAGTGGTTGACACATCAAACGTTTCCTGCAGCTCTGGTAGCCCCTGTATCAATAAGGCTGTAACTTTCCTGATTAAAAAAAAAAACAAAACCACACTCTAAAGCTTGCTGCAACTTTAGATCCTCCAGTATCTTAGCAAAGTACCAAAACATCCCAGATTACTCAGCCTTCAGCAGTCACTAATTGCTTGACTAAGCCAATTCAGGACACCATAGATCTTGAAGTCTTTCATTCTAGGCACTAGATTTATCTGCAAACCATGACAGCATAAAGTAGAATACAAGGGTCTTGCTGTGCACTGCTGGATAGTGCTTTGCTTCTTTTTTCCTGGCTTTATGTAAGGTGGGTTTGCCCTTCCCCAAAAGTGCTGTTTTGTTGAGTCTGTACTCTATATTGCAACCTGTGTTTTCCATGTCCTTTTCTCAGGATGCACCAGTGACATGTTGGCAATGTCACTGTCAGAAACATCAAAACTAACCTGTCTAGAGGGCTGGAGAGATTCCCTCAAAATTAGCAAGAGAGTGGCAGAGAGCCAAGTAAAAGCAAAAAGCCCTACCCCCTCTTCTAAATTCAATGTGCAATTTGCCCAGATATCAGTGTGCTTTTGGCAGCATTGTCCCCATTACATCTCCCTAACATTGTCCAGGAATAGGCAGACTATTTTGGGGCTCTTGTGCTCAGAGAGGACAGGTACTGTTCCTGCTTCTGATTCTGAGGCACTGATTAAGGAATAGTGTGAGAGGATAATAGTAAATTGCTCTTTAACAGCACCTCAGAGGACTGTCTCGCAAACTGCAGAGCCAACAAATCTTAGAAAGCCATTGAATGGGCATGCCAGAGATTCCTTGTTTGCTGAAGTGTTAGTCCAGCTGTGCCAGTGCTCTGAAAGGAGTGAAAAACACACCTACATCCCTTTGTTCATTGTCTATTCCACTGCCCGAGGGACTAAAGTACTCTGTGCTTCTGCCTGCTTGCCCTGATACTCTGCATTAATAAACAAGTCAATGGCTCAAATGGGAACGGTGAGATGTGTGTCACGTAACAGGCACGTGTAAAGGACAGGCAAGCAAAGAGTCAATAATCCAGCTAGATGTGCTCTGACTGCAAATGAGAACCACAGCCCTTGGGCACTGCTTCAGTCCAGCACTTTTCTTTGGAATCACCAAAAAGCCCAAATGCAAAAACATTCACCCTTTTTCTGCTTAATCTCAACTATCCTGCATTTCATTACAGTGTTTCATCACAACTCCATGCCCAGTTTATCCATGCTGAAAGTGCATGGAATGTGCCATATACATGTGTAGATGTAATTTTCAGTTTCTTCTTGTGAATATATTTTGGGACGTTGGGAGACTTTATTTCCATCTCTTATAGGTTGTTGATTTGTCAATGTGAAAGAGAAATATTAGAGAGCTTTGGCCAGCAATGCATGCTCTCTTCAATAAAATGGGGCCTAAGTGCATCCCCAGCTGGAATTTTACTCTGGCTCTGCAGGATTGCTTTTAGTGTCTCATGGGGTTTCATGGTGGTTTCATTCCCCCTCCTTTGGTGGATGTCCTCTCTTCCCAGACTGAAGCTCACATCCAGAACTTTGTAATCCCTGTTTTTCATTTTGGGAGACTTGCTATGAGTTCTTTTGCTAAGAACATATTTGTGTGTGCACCTGTACATCATGAACTGAAAGCACATTTTTGTTCTATGCAGGAAACAGGGAGTTGCAAAACCAGCGAATGTAAAATGTTGTCCAATAATGGCATCTCTGCCTATTCCTCATTTTATGTTCCTTCATGTAAATAAAAAGTAAATTCACTGATTCTGGATCAGAATTAAGGACTCTCTCTTTTTTCTTTTCCAAGAAGAATGCTGTTGCCAGAGATGGGGGAGAAGGACTCATTCTAAAACCTACAAAGTCCTCTGAGGAGAGGGGTGACTGACAGAGGATGTTGGTGGTAGACAAGGGCTATAAAGAACTGAAAAGGTAAATCATTGAAGAATAAGGAGAAAAATGTAAGTAGGGAAGAAAATGGGATTGCACTGAAGACAAATGACAGAAAACAGAAGATTGTGCCAGTAGAAGAAGCTACAGAAATGTGTTTCTGAGGCTTCTCAGTCACCAACTATTCTGCTCAAAGCAAGAGGCAGCACCATGGCATTCCTTGATTGTTATATTGGCTGTTGATGCCTGTGTAGCAGTGACGCTCCAGAAACTGGCCTGGACACCAGAACCACTCAGGTTCTTGGAGGATGCTTGTGTGTAACAGGTGGAACATTCTACAGTAGTGGCACTGCTGCTGCTCAGGCAGCTGGGCAGGATCCCACACACAGATTTCTTGTTCAGGAGTAACACAGGAGAATGCACTAAGAGATGCTCAGCCTTGGTAGAGTTATGAGCTGTTTGTTTGTTTTAAGCAATACAGAAATTGAATAGTCTACTCTTCCCTAAACAAATGTCATGTAACATTGGATGCATGCAAACTAACAATAGATTACCCAAAGAAAAGCTAATTACTTGGAAAGTCTGATAGAAAATTGGATTTTACTAATGGATCATTATGCAGTTTGCTCCACGCCCAGCTATTCATCGTTTGCAAAGAAACTGCAGTGAACAGCTTCAAAGAAATAACTGAAAGTAATTAAGTTTTACAGAACTGGTACTGAAAATCATCCATGATCTTCCTAAACCCTCATTTTTTTTCTACTTCAGATTTGAGTTTTTAGAAGAGAAGTCAAAAAATGGACATACTCATATGTAAATGCATCATGATATGATCATGTATGTGATGGCTCCATTTAATTTGATTTTTAAACGTGCAGTACTATAACACACTTAAGCCAAAACAACAAGCCCTTAAGCCAAAACAACAAAGCTAAAGAATCAGAAAAAATGCTATAAATTAAGATTTGCTTATGTGAGTGGAGAAAAGCAGCACAAATTCTCCGTGGAAAGTCTATTTCCAATTTACAAAACCTTTCACGTGCAGTATCATAAGTATCCACTTGGTGGTTACTTGTGCCTACAAAGGAGATGCTTTTTCCATCTGCAAGAATCAGTGCTGCTTTCCATCTCCCTTCTAGTAACAGACAGCATGCAAACCTCTGGCTGCATTTTACAATTTATGGCATAACAAGACACGAACATGTGGACTTTGGGTATCCTAGGTCACTCTTGCCAGGAGAAACAAATTTAAAATCAGGTGCAACTTCCTAACATAAACTAATTTCAGAGTCTGCAGCCATAGAGCTGGACTGATTTAATTTGTATGACAACATTATATCTTTTCTGGTAGTATCAGCTGTTGAAATGTTTTTTTAATGCACTGAAACAATGAGTCTGGTCATTTGACTGGAAAAGATGACAATTTTTTTTTTCTTTTGAGCTGCCACATATCTAAATGATCACATCCCTGTGAATGCCATCTGTTTATTATGTGTAATATTCTGCCCATTTAAATGACTTTAAACCATTCATGTAAATAACAGCCCTATGCCAGATGGAATTAGCTTGTTAGATGGTGGGGTGTTTCTTTCTACACAACCCTAGTGCAACTTCTAAGTATTTCTGGAATTGCTTCAGACACTCATAAAGAGAGGCTACAAAGAGCCAGATTCAGTATTGGCATAATGAGATCACTTGGCCTGAACTTGATGCAAGGACTGGAAAGTGCATACAGAAAGACTGGAAAACAATCTCAGCATTTCCCCCTCTTTGTTCACCCTTTCTCACACTGTGGGCAGACACACAACGTGTCACACAGCAGCAGATTCCACTGGAGAGCATCCTCTTAGGCTTGGAAAATTGCTCTCGAGCCAGTGACTCCAATCCCAGGCAAAGAAAATTCCACTTTTAATTCACCTCACAAACTGATTAAGCTTTGCCTTACAGCTAATTTTCCTTTTGGTGACTGGTAGCATAAGCAGGCAAAGAATGTAGCAGAGAAGGAACAGGCAATATTGTATCAGGCACAATTTGGGATCTATGGACAAAATTTCCAGGATATTTTTTAAGTCTTAGTTTTTCAATCTCGTTTGAAGAATTACAAGTAAACCACAATCTTCTACAGTGATTGCCAAGTTGTCTTACTGGCTTCTTCAGGCAATACTGTTTCCAAATGAGAGGGAAAAGTTGGCACGAAGTTAACAAAGAGATTAATTGAAAGGGGATAGATGAGAAGAGCAGGACAATTAAACTCTACTGTATGGAATCTAGAAAGTGGCAAAAGAGAAAGAAAAAGCTAATATCTCTGGCTTCCTTGGGCAACTATGCCTAAGAAATATTTCAAAAATTATAAATATATAAAATATATATTTATATTTCATATATATTATTATATA
>VZUA01005038.1:21343-40172 GCA_013401035.1 Horornis vulcanius
TTTTTTCTGTCTAAACACTTCCCCTTGTTTAAATCAGTGAATTATACCAGGCTTTTCCCTTGCCCACAAAGCTGTACTCTGTATTATATACTGTGCCATTTTTCTGCTTCTGGTTCACAATGTGACCCAATAAACTCCCTGCTCACTAAAGCCATAAAACTTCTGTGAGAAGTTTGCTACGTACTCTTTTTGATTAATGGCATAAATGACAAAATCCATTTGGATTCCTCTGGTAGACTCAGTACTCTGCAGGGGAATTTCACTGCCTAAAAGGCATGTTCAAACCTATGTCTAACCTTGCGAGGTTTCTCAGCAGCAACTTTGTCAAAGGAAATCAGAAAGAAATATTTGTATGTAAAAATGTATTTTCAAAGTCAATTTTAACAGCCCTTAAGTTTCTTGAGCTCCTAGACGGAAAATAAATTCACATGTGCCTTGTGAAAGATTAGCGGGCACGTACCCTGTTTCCATAGACAACCCATGACAAAAGGTGATAAAATCAATCAAAGAGAACAATAAGTCCTAATGAACCAGTTTTACATTTCATTAACTTGAGTGCCAAGGTAGTTCTTAATGGCTGATTTACTTTCTCTCTTCATGAAGAATTCAGTAATTAGGAAAATAAGGTCTAATAGCATAATACAACTTGAGCCTGCAATGCAGTTTGTGTCTAAAGGTGAGGAGAAGCATGAGGGCTCAGCAGCTCCTTGGGCTGAGGACTCCTCATGGCCCGGGTCTGAGGAGCTGCTGAGCCCCTGCAGAGGCACAGAGCACGGGGGGATGCCATGCCAGGCTCCCACCTGGCTGTGCCAAGGCATCTCACTCCTGGCTACTGAAACCCCTAAAGCCTCCTCATCTGAAATGTCACTGGTGATGTGCAATTTTGTGATGTGCCCAAGACAGTGACGAAGAGGAGACCAGTGTGATGCTGACATTGTGCTCTAAGCACTAATTCAAAGATTAATTAGGTAGGAACTAATTCAGTTAGTCCTGGATTATTTTTACTGCCCTTGATGTTGCTTGCCTTAATTCAACTTCTACTAATTAATTTCCATCAAGTTTAATTCTCAGACAAAATGAGAATAGGAATATAGCTTCCTTTGGGAACACAGGAATGCCACGTGAAGCAGCCACAGTTTAACATATACGGAAAGCAAAGGTTCTCTGATGCAGAGGGTTTTTTTAAAGAAAAATTACTATGGCTCACAGGGACATTCATATATATATATATGTGTGTATATATATACACATATATATAAATACATAATTAATTATTTTAGTCTTAACCTTGAAGCTTAGGGAATTCTGAAATTAGACTTGAATTTTGCAGCTAGTAATAGATTGTTATTAAAGGCTAAACCATTCAATCCTAAATCACCTAGGCTTTTAGCTTTTACTAAATCCAGGCTTTCTGGGTCGATTATTGATCTGCTCTGAAGCTCTCTATGTACATGTGTACAAGAAGGTATGTGTACACACACCCATACACCTTTACCAGACTTGTCCAGCTTTTCCCACCCACTAAAGCCAGTGAGATATTTAAAAATTCAGAGCCTTAGCAACTAGATATGACCCCTTCCCCCTCCTGAATGCTATATTGAAATCTTTTGGGAAGACATGGCTTTATTCTCTGCAAATGCTTCCTGTGGGATTTACCATAAAATTGAAACTGGTAAACTGACCAGTATAAGTGTCATACAACTTGCATTTGCTTCATTAAACTCTGTTCATCTTGTACTTTTAGTTTTTATTAAAACTATTAAAGCAATATTAAACGACATTAAAACCTATTATTATTTTCTTAGTTTATTTCTTCATATTCCGTAATTTCAAAGCATCAGATACCTACATGTTGAAGTTAGAATTGCTCATGCTACATGTAGCATTCTGTTTCCAAACCAAAGAGGAGGAGGTGGGCTCCTTACAGACCCCAAAATCCAGTGAATTTTAGCTGGTATCTTGAGTTGAAATGAAAAGTGCAGCCAGAGACCCTACTGATGCTGCCTGCTGGGCTAAATACCCTGATCCAGCTGCTGAGGGGGCAGTGGCAGCATATGGCTGCAGTGGAAATGGGGAGAGGACTGCTCCTTTCAGCAACCATTTCCATTAAGATCACCTCTCTGCAATATCTCATTGCATCTTTAAGGTGCAGACATCTGATACAGTCCTGCCTCCAGCACCCCAGAGCACCCAGCCCTGCACTGTGCCTCCCTGCACCAGCCTGGCAGCATCCTTAGGGCTTGCTGACCTCTCTGAAAATAATCTCAGCAAGAAATCTCGGCTAACTCTGCCCTGTTAGCAAGTTGAGAAAGCTCCCTGGGCAGCAAGGAATATCTTTCACTGGGAAAAGGGACTGGACTAGGCAGGCAAGACAAAGAGGAAAAGGGGAGGTGGCAGTGGAGGAGGAGGAAGAAACATGCTTGTTTTTTCGGCAGTAATTAGAGAAGGTCAGCTGTGACACCTAGCCTGGTCTGAAATCTTTGTATTTTGTTCCTGGCTTAAAGTCAGGTGTAATTAGGTTTGTTTTCAGAACTGTTGTTGAAACACTAATGACACATGTACAGAATTTCACAGACATTTAATAAAATTGCATAATATCCTTTGGGGATTGCTGACACACAGAGAAGTCAAGATCCACACTTTAAAATACAAGTGAGTTTGGTAGTGTCCAAACTATTACCCAGACAGCTTAGGATCAAGCAGTAGGGAATTATGCTTGACTTTCCCTCACCATCCTCATCCCTCTTCCATGTGGGACATATCTCAGGATAGTTCCAGACATCACTATGGCAGATCTGCAATTTTATCTCCTAGGTGGCAGCAGTCACTGAGGAAGGTTGGCTGTGTTTCAAGCCGAGCTGGTACTCCCACAGAGGAATGGCTGAGCGAAACTCTTCCTTGTCCACTTATTGTCCTAGAAATTTCCAAAGAACACCCAAAGCTGGTCAGAGACAGCTTCTGAAAGCATTTTCTAGCAGACTGAGAAACAGGATTAAAATCTTGTAGTGCCTGGCTGCCTCCTTGGTCTTTGCTGTTTGCCACATTCCCACGAAACAGACTGTATCACCAGTGCCTCAAAAGTAAGACTCACAGTAAAAGGATCAGGGAAAAGAAAAAGAAAATTTGAAAAGGCAACCTCAGCAGGTGAAGAAATGAGACAGTGGAGAAATCGAGCAAAGCACTCTGGCAGAAGATGTGGTTAATGATAATGATTCTGCTTCTGAGACTTTGGAGATTAAAGTAATTTTGCTTTTCTTGCATCTCCCTCCCCACTGACAGTCTCTAGAAAGGAAAACTGGAATATGTCCAACAATATTTTTATCTTTCTTTTTCTTTTCTGCCACAGTCTGCCATTTACTTAGAAGCTCCATTTCAAGCCCTGCGCTGCCAGGTAGAGGAGAACTGCACTGGTCATGTAAAAGGTGTGGATAATAGCAAGTCTGCTGCACCTGTGTTTTTCCCTTGCTGTTCTGGAGATAAAATTCGATCATATCAATAGAGACATCTTTCTTTTTAAAGACTTGTCAAGGAAGTATTTCTCATTAAGTCAGACATGATGCTAAGAACATATATCACTGAACCGAGCTCTCTGAGCAGAGACAGTGAGCATCTGCACCTGGAGTGGGGCAAGGATGCCAAGATCTTCTGTGCTGCACGGGAACAAACATCTGAGTCCTTGACACCCTCCGAAACCTTAGCCCAGTCAAACGGAGGCTGTCCGGTGGAGCTGACCGCATCCTAACAGGGACACAGCCACAGGGAGACAACGGGAGGGCAGGGACACAATCTATCGACCCGGTACACCCTGCCTCTTTTGGCAACGTATCCAACGTGGCCGCCGAGGGAGGCAGGGCACCGGGGTGCCGGGCAAGGACAAACCTGCATCCCGCCACCGGGAGCTGGGGGAGCTGCTGGGGAGCCAAGGGCGACCCACCATGGGGGCGCTGGGGGCTGAGTGACTGAAAGGGCATCTGAGTCGCTTCTCTCTCCTCCTGAATTAGGTCCGGGAGGATAAAACTGGGGACGTTACTCTAGAATAAATGACAACTTTTTATTCCTTTCCGCTTTTGGAGACGAAGCTTTCACGGGAGGGACGTGTCCGTCCCCAGGCTGCCTCTTTCAAAGTATCGAGCAGCCGCCTGGACGGCAAAGGGTTCCCACAGCAGCATCCATCACCCTTCAAACTCCTTTTATTCTCGGGTGAAAAACTCGCAGAGGAGAGGCGGGGGGCGCGGGCAGCAGCCGCCAAGTGGCTGCAGGGGCCGCTTGGCACAGGGGAGCGCAGACAAAAGCCGGCGGAACTACGTGGCTTAAATTCAAAAGGGGAGCTCCGGGCTCCGCCAGGGCAGCCCCGGCCCGGGGAGGGGGCGGGAGCGGGCCGGGGCCGGGGCAGCCCGGCGGGAGCGGGACGGGAGTGCGGGGGCGCAGCGCGGCTCCCCCNCCGGGCTTAAAGCGGCTGCGGCTCAAAATCTGGCGGCGATGCGCCCTGCTGCTGCTCCTCCTCTGGGCTGCCTGCTGGGTGGTGGTGAGCGCTGCGCTGTTCCTCCTGCACAGGAGCGTCTTCTCCGAGCGCTGCACGGACGAGAAAAGCCACCGGATCCTGTCCAGGCTGGTACGTGCCCCGGCGGGACGCGGGGCATTTCCCGGGGGCTGCCCGGCAGGACGAGGCGCGGTCGGTCCGTCGGGGCTGCTCTCCGGGGCGCCCTGCCCGGCTCCGGCCGCCGGAGGTGCCGCATCGCCGGCGCCCCCGGTGCGCACGGGCGGGCGGCTGCCTCCCTAGCTCCTTTCCTCCCTCCCTCCTTCCCTCCCTCCCTCCCTGCCTCCCTTCCCGAGGCGAGGTCAGGTGCAGGCGGCGGGCCGGCTCCCGGGCGTGCGATGCGGGTGCGCTGCCCAAGCCGAAAGCTCCGAAGCGGGGGAAAGCCTTCCTCCGGGTGTTGGGGGTTTTTTTTTTGTTTGTTTTTAGCCGAAAAGCTGTTTGTACAAAAGTCGTCTTTCAGAAGTGCCAGGCGTCTTGTGTCGCCTCCTTTATGGTCTGGCAGGGGCTGGCGTGTAAGATATGGTTAAAATTTAAGCAAGGATTCATTAAAATATTCAAGCAAATATTCATTAAAATTTCCCTTAAAAATAATAATGAACAGATCTAGGAAACACTTTGAGAACAGGAGCAGCGTGGGTTAATGCTTTTAGTTCAATTTTGTTTCTCAGTCAATGTATCTGTAGTGCCAGTGGTTAGGTGGGAAAGGAGGAATCCTAGTGGGAATTAGATAATCTATCACTGCAAGCCAGCAAAAAACTGGTCATAGATTTTCCTTAATTCTGTATAATAAAGGAAAAGCAAGTGTAGGCAGCGGTCCTGACAGCATTTTTTTAATGGCAGTGAGATCCAGTTTCTTTACCTCAGGAGCCAGATTGAAGTAGCACTGAGCTCAGGTTTGCAGCTGAAGGAATGATTCCTGCCTCATCCTTCCGTGCTTGGGAAGAACACTGAGATATGGAGGTGCACGGAGCTGCCAAGCTCAGGGAGGTCCAGGTCCTTGCCATCTCAGTCACCAATAAACAGATGGACAGAGACCTGTTGGTCTTCTTCAGTTTGGGAAGAGTCAGGCAAGGCTTCAAAAGCCCAGGGATCAGATTTCAGTCGCAAGCTTGGAAAGTTGTCTCTGTCAGTGAGACAGCTCAAGTTCAGAGCCTCCTTCCAGAGGAAGAGTAGCTGAGATTGTTGTGCTTGTCTGTGAGTAGGAGAATGATCAGTAGTATCGTTAAGGCTTGTAAGCAACAGTTTTCCCAGATGACGTTAGAAAGGGATTGTCCTTCCAGTGGAATAATTAGAAAATGAGCTTGTCTTCATCCACCCCAAAATGTCTTTCTGCATCTTCTGAACATAGCATGGGTTTCACAGTTACAAAAAGTGCAACTGAGCCATAAAACAAATAACCTGATAGCTTGAGTCCCACAACTTTTATTAAGCAAATATCAGCTTCTAAGGAAAACTGTTTTACTAGTCATCTCTCGGAGATATTTTAAGGAAGTGAGTGAAAATGCCCTTGCAAGTGGCATTTCTGAAGGTTTTATTTCCTTATTCTGAGTAAGATGTACATCTGTGCAGATGTGTATTGCACTCAGAAGACTGAAATAGCACTGGGTAATTTGAAGGGACCAACTTTAACTCTTAAAAAAACCCCTCTTGCTCTTGCCTAATGCCAGTCTCATCTTCATTTACACTGAACGCACTAAGTCACAGCAATCAATTTCTGTTCCCTCTGGAGAAATCAATTAAATTTGATGCCTTCCAAACCTGGCTGTGTATTACATTTACATAGAAGTAGTAGCTAACAAGGCAAAACATCAGTTTCAGGCCACTGATGGTGACACAGTAAATTATTTAAATTTATATAAATCCTTAGCAAGGTTTACATTAATTTAAGCTTTTACATTAATTTAAACCCAGATTTTTAAACTTATCTTGATAAGTGCACTGAAGACATTAAAAATTATGTAGTCAATTTTAATAAAATACACATGAGTGAGTCTGAACCATGCTTGTGTTTGCATTTCTGTGTAGTACAGCTGCTTCTTTTAAGGCTTTTTGGCTTAGGACCACTTTCATATTTTAGTTTTAAGAATCTGGCACTTAAAGAAGAATCTGTGGTTTTCAAAGGTCAATCATTAGGTCTATTTAAAACTGTCTCATCAACAGATCTCAGAATTCAGTCATTAAGACAGGGATGGCAGTGTGGATGACCATTTCTGAAATATTTCTTTGGGGAATTGATTCTTCCTTTTATCAGCAGAATGATGGACAATCTTGTGTAGTGAAGTCTGAAGTTGGTGGAAAGCTTTCTGTGTTGTTAAATAATAAATGGTCCATCTTGTCATGGCAGACTAATCTGTATTACCTGGTTAAATGTTTTCAGTCCACCAAATTTTTGTTTTAATACTGTAAAATGCAAGCCAGTACACTGGGTAGCACAATAGTACAAGCCATGCCAATATGATGGAAGACTGTCCCGTAAAACTGTGTCTTTGGAATGGGTGTAAGGGTCAAATAATTGCTTCAAGATGAACTACCAGTGCAGACTGTGCCTAAAAGCCTGATAGGAAATGGTTCAATCTTCTTGATTGCTTCCTTGAGGAAGCCTTTTTGAAAGCCTTGCTTGCCTTTGTGACCAGCTGAGAATGCACTTCTGGAAAGCCGATCTGTGTTCCGCCACTGTGAGACCGTGAGATCTTTGGTCAAGTCCTCTTCCACAGATCCAAATTTGCAAAACACTGCACAAGTTCATTGTAAGAAAAATATGATTCAGGCATTGTTTGTCAGATACTAGGTTAATAATCAAATATTTATAGCTTCAACTGAAAAAAACAGCAGAAAAGCTCTAAACAGCAACCAGGTTCAAAAAGAACCTGTCTCCTCTGTCTGTGAAGTCTGAGTCTGCTTTTTCCACGACTATTTTTCTCGCTAATGCCATTAAGAATGATGTGATGTCAACACAGGAAAATAAGCTGCACCTTGACATGTTTGGCTACAGGTCATGGTCGTGTGTTATTTTAGATGCCAGAAGTCCAGGCATCCCTCTAATGTGAACCCTCTAAGAGTGAACCACAGTAAAATTGTCCACAGGGGCAAGTATTCACCCATGTGAACCTAATTACATGACTAAGTCCTATCTTCTCTTACTATACCAGAAGAGAATTAGATTGTGGTCTGTCAATAGAATTTTAAATGTGCTTGTAGTTACAATCCAAAGAAACCCCAAAAAATTCCTTCTGTTTGTAATTTTTTTTTTTTTTAATTGCTTAGAGTTCCAGATGGTAAGAACTGCTAACCTACTTTTGATGAGAAAACTACATTTCCTACTTGAAAAAGTATAGTAAAAGGGAGAGTATTAGTAGGAGTAGATTTTCAAAAGCAAGAACATTAAACTGCATGCTCTGAAATCTGCAGACAGCTGAGTGAGTGTCCCTAGCCATCCTGATATAGATGAGGATGCAAATGTGTGTGTGCTACACACATGCGTTGATTCAATGTCCAGACACTCTTGCAAGAATTTGCCTACCTGACTTTCCTTGCTGGCATTGAATGTTCTCACTTGGGCTGTGAGGACATCAAAATATAAATAAATTTTATGTCTCTCTGAACATCCCTCAGTGAGCTGTTTCTGTCAACTGAGCACCTTTCTTGGATTTTGGACTTAATCCTCCACCCCTTCCCCGGTGTGTTGTTTAAGGCTGGACTCTAAATGTTGCTTGGCATCAGAACATATTTCTCTGGTGTACACACCTCAGAGACTGTCCCAAGAAAATGCATTATTTGAATGCTATGATCACATTGCTCGTGTAACAGCCAGTCACAAATGAGGTGGGGCTCAGGCGGCTGCTGCAAGTCCTGCACGTGCAGGGGGGACCTGCCAGTTTGTTTAAATGAAGGTTCAAATGCCAGAAAGCAATGGAGGTGGATGACGCTGTCAAGCTGCCTCACAGATGTTTGGCTTTCTTCACCACCTCCTCTATTCCCCTTTCACCAGAGACCTCTGATCATCCCCTCTACTGAACAACCCAAAGCAGTCCCTACAGCTGCACTTCTGAATGACCATAGGAATACATCAACTGCCTCCACTTTTGGAAATGATATTATGGAAATTATTCTGGCTTGAGAGAAGGACTGGTGAGGGAATCCTTGCAGTTCTTGCACTAATTTGCATTGACCACTAAACTATCAAGCAGCAGTTCCCTTGTTTCCAAGGACTGATTTCTTTCCAGTTAAAAAAAGATTAAGTATTGAAGCAATTAATATTAAAATGTCACTTCTGATAACTACATGTAAAACCTGGAGAGTCATTGTGTTCTGCAGCATTTGCATACTCAAAAATTCTGGAAGTGTTTGGTCCAAAACTGATTGAACACAACCTCTGTTTTTCCTGTGATACAGGAGGAGGTTATCCCAGCTTCCTTCAGGGTATGTTGAGTGCAAGGCATTCCACATGCAGAGCTGTGGAATGTCCCAGAAATCCAGCTATGTGTGGATTTTCCTGTAGTTTTAGTGGTGATGTCTAAGTTATGCTGCCCTGAACCTTGCGGGGAAGTCCTGCATTGCTCTATGCCTTACAGTGTTACAACCCATAATAATACACAGTGCAGTCCCAAGTGTTTAAAATTTGTCTCACTGAACTCAAATGTGTGAAGAATTTCAGATCAACAGGTCATCCAGTCCCTTTCCTCGCCCCTGAAAAGCCTGTCCTTTACCATCCCCATTATCCCTGTTTTGAAGCAAAACTCCCCCAGTAACAGATCTCTAGAGACTTCTGAAAAACCATTGAATGACCCAGTGGTTGTGTGTTTGCAGTTCCATGACTGCTGCAAGCCTCTCGAGCTTAAGGCTGTTGTTCATTATTTGTCTTTCTTCTGCATGGTCCACGGGGGTGTGGTTCTGCTATGAATATTCTGCTCTTTCACTCCAGTGCCTCGACTACAGCAGTGGAGCCCTGACTGGAGACCTCTGTGAGGACCTGTGTGTGGCACAGAAGCTGGTGTACAAACACTGCCTTTACTATGACAGAGGTAAGAAGGTCATTCAGGCTGATTGGAGAGGCCAGCCCATCATACTGAAATCCAAAAAAGAAATCTTTTCCAGCTACCAGCACCTCAGTATGCTGGAGGAGGTGGAAACACAGGATATCCCTGAAGCAGAGCTTCTGCTTATGGTAGCTTTGGAGGTCAAAAATGCCCTGGGGCTAGAACTGTCTAACAATACCATGGGGCCCCTGTGGATGAGAAAGAAGGGACCACATTGGAAAGCACAGGTGGCCAGCATGTGGTCCTTGCTCCAGCAGGAAGAATACATCTACTTCAGTTTGCTGCAGGACTTCAGCAAACATGTGCTACGAATTATTGGCTCTTGTGGACACTTTTATGCTGTGGAGTATCTCACAGCTGGACATGCCTGGCACAAAACTCTTTTTCCCTTGGAAAATGTGATCGGCCCCTCCCTTACTGGACACAGAAGCAGGGTGAGAGCCATCATTGACATTGCACTCAGCTTTCTGGACATGGTGCAGCACTTTGATAATGATTTCTCTCACCGACTTCACCTGTGTGACATCAAACCAGAAAACTTCGCTATCAGGCATGATCTCACGGTAAGTTAGGCCTTTGGGGTGGTGTTCCAGGAATTTGAGGTCAAATTCTAGTCTGAAGGTGACTGTGTAAAAATTACACTTCCCTCCTTGAACAGCTTTTTGCAAAGTTTTTGCAAAGAATTTACAAGCATCAGGAAAGATTCTCTAAAGATTTTCCTCTTTGTAATGGGTACAGCCACATTTTTTGAGTACTAAATCCTGCTGCTTAATTTGAAAATTTCTTGCTCGCTTCTGTTTTGTTTCACTTCTTCAAAGTGAAGTGAGTGCACTTCAAAATGAAGTGAAAGCTAAGGCTGAATTCATGGTCCGACACAAGGGGAACTCCCCACATGCATGTTTGTGCTTCAGTGGTCAGTTTATCTGGTCTGGGAACTATGCAAGGACAGCAGCATGAAACTCCCTGCTACTGTCACTCTTTGACTTTCCATTGTGCAGCTGAAACTCAGACCTGATACCTTTGTATATTTTCTAAGTTGTAATGCAGCTCACATTCTTTCTGTGGACAGAAATTCCTCTGGTTTTGGTTGGAATTTTGTCTACAGATTCGGGGTACCATGCAGTGAGTGTTAGGCTCCCAATTTGCAGTGTCGTTAGTGGAGTTTCTGCATGCTGAGTGAATATAAAGCATTTTCAGGGACTTTAATACTGTTTTTAGTACTCACTGAGTGTTAATGTAACACTTGTATCTTCAGAGAACTAGACAAACACCACCTAAACACACAGCCATTAAGAGCAATTAGACTGTTTCCCCTTCACCCTTCCCTCCCCTGCCATTGTTTATTCAGGTGCAATACAGCAGCTGAACAGGCAGCAACTCAGGAGCTACAGCAAGAACCTAAAGCAAGCTGTACCACCATTTAGGCAAAGCAGGAATTCCTCAAGGCAGGCTTTGCCTATCTTCCTCAGTTACTCGGGGCTGTGGCTGCCTGTGGCTGAGCAAACGCCAGAGCATCTGTTTCACAACCTACATACAGGAAAACAGATTCCTTTTAGGGAAAGGGGATGAATACCGGATGTGTGTTCTCTTATGAGTCCTTTTGGTGAGGCTCGCTTTGCCAGGACCTTCTGATGACCAGCCAGTTCCAGAATGGGAACACAGCAATGCAGCCTCTTTTTCATCTCTTATGTTTGTTTTAAGCAATTTTTTCACTTGCTGGTTACTTGTGCAGGATAATAAAAACCCCACAATTGTATCACTATTCCTTATTTGAGAAATGAGACTTCTAATGCTGAAAGAAATGTCTGGAATGAAATGGTTTTACTTTGAGGATTATTTTCATGTGGTGAGGAAAAGTCTCCAGCCTTCATGTGCTCTCCTGCCACACAGAGAGGAGCTGTCTGGTTGATCATCCAGGAGAATTATAAGCTGCCATGGAGCCGCATAAGGTACAGAGTTAAAAGGAGGTTTGGGTGAAGGCACAGTGCTCTAAGAGAGCTTCCTCTTTTAACAATATTTCAAAGAAAATTGGAAAGATTACAGCACCTTAAACATGATTTTAAATCAGGCTGTGAGCCAAGATGGGTCCTTCCTGTATTTCCTTAGGTACTTTTTTAATCAACTATGGCAAAGCCCACCAAAACATATCTGTTTATAGGCAGAGTGTCACCCAGATATGTCATCACAGGGTCTAGCTGGATGCCCACACATTTTTGTAAAAGATGAATTTCAGTGAAGCCACTGAACCCTTTGGCAGCCATGTATTTGGGAACAGCCATGTATTTGATTTTTCTAGTGGAGCAAGGGGTCAGATTGTCAAATGTGCTGGCAAAGACCCTACCTGGGAGGTGGAACTATGATGCTGAGACTGGGGAAATCCTGCCTTACTCTCACTGTCTCTTCTCCAAAGAGCTGAACAGCAAAACCATAGAAAGCTAAGGGAAGTAAAAAACAAAACAAAACAAAACAAAACAAAACAAAACAAAACAAAACAAAACAAAACAAAACAAAGCAGTAATTTGCCTGTCCAAACATGTAAAATTCCTAAAGCTACATCATCATTATAGAGCTCTCCAAAATGCTTAAAAATACTTACGTTTTTAAGATATGCCTCATCTCTGTAAGATTTTTCCCTACAGAAAAAGGAGTAGAACAAAATGAAGATTAGACCATGTTCTTTATTTTGCCTGTGGAAGGTTTGTTTGGCCTTCTACCAAACCAGACATCTTTAGTTCCTGGGGTTGGTCCAGTTACTGTTCCAGTCACACAGTTCATCTTCTCCTGTTACTTGGGAGGTCGAATCTGAAAAATAAGATGATCATTTGAGCCCAAGTAACTCTGCTTTGCCCAGGTCCCAGACATTTTCCACTATGAAAGTGTGTGTCAGATACTGCAAGAGAACATCCCTGATCCTGACTGTCAAGTGTGAAATGCAGCTGTGAACATTTGCTGGCTGCACATCCATGGTGTTGGAGACAGGCTTCCTTCCCTGTGGTCACCCAGAGCTTGGCTCACATTAGGCGGCTGCCATCCCCATACTGGATTTCTTTCTTTCCCTCTTTATTGCTGTGATTTCTTTAAGTGAAGCATTCATGGGTGGAGTGGAGCTGACAGAAACTGAGACCACAGCCCTTCTCTTCCAGAGATGTCTCACTCCCAGCACAGGCAGCAGTTCTGCAAACTTTGTGTTGCTTACACACTCCTCTGAGAGCCTCGTGCCAGGGGGAGGAAAGTGGCTGACCCTTTTCACTCAAGCAGGTTTTTCCTGCTTGTGACCAACTTCTGGCTGGATTCTGTTACAGGACATATTTCTGGGCCATAAGAACAAGAACTGTGCACAAAAAGCAAAGAGGACTGGACAAAGCCAGACCCAGCTTTCAGCAAAGTCAGGGATCTCCTTCTACAGCTGAACAGATTCAAACCCACAGAATGCAAGGGCAGGTTTACAGGAGCTGTACCAGGTGCAGCTATCCCTGCACACCCCACTGCTCCTCTCCACAGTGGCAAAGCCAGGAATTTAGTCTGAATGCTGGGTTGCTGTACCAGCAAGTAAATCAGTCTTTGGATTGGAGAGTTCCACTTCAAGGTAAATCAATCCAATTGATTCGAGGGATGCATATTGTTCACAAATAACTTCTCCATTCCTGGTGTCATAAGCACTGGTTGTTTTTGTTTAAAAAGTGGTGTTAATAAGGCTAGTGTGGCGCAGTTCAGTGAAATAAAGCCCCTGTAATCCTAGTTCCTTGCCAGCAGTTGCTCTCAGCGCAGCATTTCCAAAAGCAAGCAGCAAAGAATGCCTGCTCAGCCCCTGTCCTGGAGGCTGTGCTGTGCCAGATCTGATGGGATGTTTTGATTCACAGGTGGTGGCCATTGATGTGGATATGGCCTTTTTTGAACCCAAAATGAGGGACATCTTGGAACAGAAGTGCACAGGAGATGAAGATTGTAATTTCTTTGATTGCTTTTCAAAATGCAATCTGAAAATCAGAAAATGTGGAGCTCAGAGAGCCAATAACAACTTGCAAGTGAGTAGACACAGCTGTTTTAAGCATCCATTCCTTTTAAAATCACACTGACTATAAAGTGCATGGTATGTACAAGGAGACTGTGAGATGAAGACAGTCAGGTTTTTAAATATGTCCACGTGTCAGTCCTGTTTAGAAATCCCTTCTTGGGGCACACAAGCAGATCTTTATATTCACTATATATAGTGTTTATTCGCCATGGTTTTCTGTAGGTGTTAGCCTAGTGCCACAGACAGAAGAACAGAGTAAGTAGGGGCAGGGGATTAGCGCTTCTGCCTCCACTGATGGTAAAGGCACATCCTTGAGTTGCACTTCAAATCTTATGTTCATTTCTGGGCCCCTCACTTCAACAAAGACATTGAGGTGCTGGAGAATGTCCAGAGAAGGCAATGGAGCTGATGAAGGGTCTGGAGCACAAGCCTTGTGAGGAGTGGCTGAGGGAGCTGGAGGTGCTTAGGCTGGAAAAAAGGAGGTTCAGGTACATCTTACTGCTCTCTATAACTACCTGAAAGGAGGTTGCAGTGAGATGGGTGTTGGCCCCTTCTCCCAAGTAACAAGTGGTAGCACAAGATAAAATGACCCAAAGTTTCACCAAGGAGGGTTTAGGTTGACTATGAAGAAAAATTACTGACAGGGTAGTCAAGCATTGGAACAGGCTGCCCAGGGAAATGGTGGAATCACCATCCCTGTGAGTCTTCAAAATCTTGGAGACGTGGTACTTGAGGACACGGTTTAATGATAGACTTGGCAGTGCTACATTGACACTTGGACTCCATGATGCTAAAAGTCTTTTCCAGCCTAGGGGATTCTATGATTCTGTGAAAGATGAGGCTACCCAAGTGTAAACAATGGTTGTGATTGTCCACCCTACAGATGTAGTGTGTGGGTATAGTGGAAAGCGGTCTCCATGGGGTCCTTGGCTTTGGGATGAGGTGTCTTACAGCTCACCCAGCTTGTGTTGGTGGGAGGCACTGGAGCAAGAGAGGCCATGGAGGTGTAGCTTGTCTGCCTTTTGCCTGCTTCTCCCACCCCCTCACCCTCACACTTGCTATGCAGAATCCTAGGATTGTTCAGGTTGGAAAAGACCTTTAAGCTCAAGTCCGACTGCTAACCCAGCACTGCCAAGTCCTTCAACAGATCACACCTCTAGTGCCACATCTACACATTTTTTAAGTATACCAGGGATGGTGGTTCATCTAATTCCCTGGGCAGCTTATTCCAATGCTTGACAACCATTTTGGTAAGGAAATTTTCCTGATATCCAACCTAAACCTCCCCTGGCACAACTTTCCATTTCCATTGGCCATTTTCCCTTGTATTGCTTGTCATTTGGGAGCAGAGGCTGATCCTCACCTACCTACAACCTCCTTTCAGGTACTTATAGAGGACTATAAGGTCCTCCTTCAGCATCCTCTTTCCTAGACTAAACAAACCCAGCTTCCTCAGCCACTCACAAGATGTGTGAAGTGCAGGAGCAGCCTGAGAAGAGGGGCCATCCTCTAGCTAGAGTGTAACCTTTATGGATGCTCCTTTTCTATACCTCCCTCTTTGAATGGCTAAAGGCATTTTTGATTCAGATGACATTTTGCTACAGTCCCAGGGAAGCAGCAGGGCATTAGTTGTAGCTTCTGAAACACAACAATCTGCTCTTTTTCCTTTCCCCAGGTAATCTGTGACAAAATATTCCGTCGCTGGTTTTCCCCAGACCTCAGAGGAACACTGGTTTCCCTGCCCCTGCAGCTGCAGCTGCAGAAAGCCGTGCAGGAGTGTGCTCAGCCAGGGCACACGGGTGCCACCGGGCACCAGAGGACTCTGAAATCTCTCTCCGAGTTGTACCACCTGCTTCGGGTCACTCAGCGAGAACTGCAAGGGGCAGAGTAGACACAAAAGGCAGAACTGCAAAAGCCACACCCCATTCTCTCTGCCATCCTTCCAAACCCTGTACTTTTACAGCACAGAGATTGCTTTTCTGCTATGCAAATGAGGTTCATGGCTGCAGGTGCAGCACATCCTGATAATATCCTGTCAAGTGTTAAATTGCTTTACATTATTTGGATTCCGTTCTTGCTTATTTTCCTGAGCCAGCATTACCCCTCTCCATCAGCATTCAGCACATCCTTCTGAGCTGTAGTCACTGCTCAGATAGCATCTGTCTGAGTGTGGTGCTCAGAGGATGCATTTACAGAAGAAAAGTGTAAATGCAGCAAAAGTCTATCAATAATTAAAAGAGTGGGTGAGTGGGTGTGAATAAGCACATGTATGCTGTTTGTTTAAGTTTCTCTGTCAAATGGGGGGGGGTTTACAGTAGAGACAGAGCATTCTGTGTGACAAAAGAAGAGTGGTGGGGATCTCAAACAGGGAGGTGTGCTGTCACACAAGGAAAGAGCTGCTTTTGTACAAAGCAGTCCTTTCTGATGTCGCCAAATGCATTTTCTCTGGGGCATTGCATTACCTGGGCTATTGCTAACTCTTTTGGGGAAAAATTATATAAAGGTACTTTGGACTTTTCTAGAGCAAAATAATTATACCCTTGCTGAGCTCCCATGTGGGTACTCATATTCTGCAGTGAAGAGGTATGAATAATGCTACTGGATTTTCCCTTGTGAACAAGCCCTCAGGCACTTGTACATCAGAGCACTTGATAAGAAGCACTCTTTTGCCAGAGAGCAGAATTGCCCAGGAATGTCAACAATCTGTCCTTTGCACAGAACAATATCCAGACCCAGAGTTTTCTTCCATGGTATTTTTTTAATGAACAAAAGAACACTTTTTTGTACAAATTCATTATCTTGCAATCAGTTACGTAAATAAAGATCTCTAGATTAATTTAAAAACATTAACTTTGCCTTTCAAATGTGCAGAGCTGTGGCTGGAGAAACCAACATGGGTTCAGGAGATGCTACAAATGAATAGGCCCAATACCAGACAACATCCCCATGATCTGGTTTTGGCATGAGGACATTACAAACCCCACAAATAGGGATCCCAGCAGCCTATGGCAGCCCTCAGCTTGGAGGAATCAATGTTAAGACTGATGATACTGGTTTGGGGATGTGAGGCATGCAACAACACTTAATCTGCTCTGTCTTTGTGTCTCTCAGCCTTATGACAGCTGTGAACCCTGTGAGCGCTAATTAGACATCAACTTTCCATTTCTGGAGTGGTTCTTTAAAGTAAAGCTATAGACTGCCTGTGACCAAAAAAATAGGAGCTGCTTAGGAGACCTTGACCCCTTAAAACCTAGCTCAAGCTTTCAGACTGGTGCTAGTGGGTTTTTATCTATATTTCTTGCAATAAGCTGTCATAGTTTTAAAAATCATGCAAGCCCTCAAGAAACTCATAGCGAGAACAAGGTCAGCTGCCTTGCCTGGGGCTGGACAAGCTGCTGCTAAGCTGGAGCTCCAGCTCAGGAGCTCCTGACTGGTAAAGTTGCTCTCAGTCCACACTTCTCCTTTAAGCAGGCAGGCAAAGAATGTTTCAATGCTTTAACATAATTCTTTGCAAAAGCAGGAAGGCAAAGCAGAATAAGAAGAAACATGAGTTCCAGAATTAGCCCTGTTACGAAGTCATGAAATAGATGGAGGAAATAATTAAGGACAGAATCAGATCGTGGCAAACGAGTGGGGATAGGTAAAGTATCAGAGAGAAGACAAGGAAAGAGACAGGAAGGAAAAATAGAAAAAAAAAGAAGTAAAAAATATGTAAACCTTTGTAGAAACATGATTTACAATGTAAGATTCAATAAAGTGACATTTAGTCTGAGGAAGAAGAGACTGAAGATAAACATGATAATTTTCTTCAAAAACAGAAAGAGGTTGATAAAAAGAGAATAAGAGAGGACTGCCCTGCCCAGATTTCCTTGGTGGATACGACCAGCAATGCACTTAAACTGTAACAAGGAAGAAAACAGGTAAGACATTTGCTATAAGCCTTCTGATAGAAAGGAACAGTGAAGATATGGCTCAAATCAGCAGAGAAGGCTTCGGACTTCACAAATTGTGATTTGTAACTACAGGCAAGAGTGAGTGCCTGTCAGGAATTACATACATGAAGTCAATGATGCTGCCTTGAGCTAACCTTTTATCTCCAAGTCATGTGATTATGCTGTCACCCGTTAGCATGTGTGCTCTCCTGACTCCCTCACAACAAATACCCCCACTCTGAGTCTCAAGAGTACATATCTCTCCCTTACTTTATCTATGCAAATCTGTGGGCTCCCCTTCAAAGGGAAGCATAGAGATCTCCAGCTGTGCAAATGATGCTACAGAGCCTGCTGGTGTGATCCTGTCTCCCCCACACAACCTCCCTGCTGATGGCACTGATCCTTGCTAGGTCAGGAGGGACTCAATATATATGCCAAATACTGCTGGGGAACGTGAAGATTTTATATGTCATTGTGCTCCTGTTTCCCTGGTCCCATTCTTTCCTCCTTCCCAAGCTTCAGGGTACCTTCAGGGAAAAGCAGGCATCACACTGATCCTCGGTGCTTTGCAGCAGTCATGCTCCTCCCATGGCAGGGCTCCCATTCTCATTTCAGGTTTGCATTTCAGACAGGATAAATTTCTGCTGGGTGGGATATTCCACTTTTCAAACAGGTGGAAAAAACATAGTGAAATGAAAACTGGTAGCAGCCAAATGCTGGTGGAATGTGACTCTGCTCAGAAGATCCTTTTTCCTTGGCAGGATATAGGAAGGGAAGCTGCCTTTGACAGATTTCTCCAACCCCCTCAGGGCTTGGCTGCAGCCACCTCCACCTGGCAGGGACCTCCTTCCCCCACACCACACTTTCCCAGGACATTAGGTTTCACTTCTTTTCAGGATACAGAGAATAATCCTCAGCAACCTCTCAAGATCAACACAATTGGGTTATTTGTCCTTGGCTAGGCTGTGAGATTACATATCACTGTTGCAGCCAGCTCCAGGCAGGCTTTGGTGCACACCTTCAAGGAGACAAGGAGAATCTGACAGGCTCTGTGAACACAGGCCTTGATTCTTCACAGCCCTCTGTGTGATTTGTAAAGTCACTAAATCCTGGGAAACAGGAGAGAAAGCACTACCAGTGGAGCAAATGAAATATTGTAATTTAATTAGCACAGGTGGCAATGACCAAAACAGGAATAAAACAGTACTTGTTCCTTTATCTCCCTGGGACAGAAAGAAAAGGTTAAGGCACTGGTTTAGTTGCCATTTCCATTAAGGAGACAAGTGCAAACTGCTGTAATTTGAGCCTG
>VZUA01005038.1:60231-71664 GCA_013401035.1 Horornis vulcanius
AGGCCATCCTATTGCTAAATGATACTAAATTTTTCTACAATTGAGATAGATAAGATAGATAGATAGATAGATAGATAGATAGATAGATAGATAGATAGATTTTTTTTTTAAGATACCCAATTAGATATGGCCCATAATTGCAGATTCAGAGACTTTTTATTCCTCTGAGATGCCTGGTCCCCCATGTACTTGGGAATTGCTCTGCAGGCTTTGAATCGAGCCTGGGATTTCCCCAGCGCAGCCAGCACAGCTCTGTAAGATTAAGCTTGAAAGCAATCGCTAGATCAGATTCTTAATTTGTACTTGACAATATTCAACTCATACACACAGTAGGTGGGTGGGGGAGTTTGAGAGCTTTCAAATTGTATGGGGGAATGGAAGAAATAGACTTTGTTCTGTATTTAGCATTTGAAAATGATAAATCTCTCTTATATTCTCTAAGTTACAACGTGGATGTGGAGTGAGAGAGATTTAGATCTTAATCTTTTTACTGAAGTAAAATAATTAAAAGGGTTTCACAAACTCATTTATTTCTACATGAAATATTCTATTTCAGGAATGCTTGAGAAAGTGTTTCAGAAGTTCGCCATTTAAAGCAAGCAGCTGCATACTGATAACAGGCACTGCAGTTTTAGATCACAAGAATCCACTCAGCAAAGGAACCAGTTTTTCTAATTTTGAAAAACGACAAAAACCCCACTGGCTAGAGTGTTTGCCTGAAATCAAAGCATGGATCTACTTATTTTGCAAGAGAAATAGGAAAAAAAATGGGTTGAAAGAGATGAAGCTCCTTTAATATCTCGCAGATTTTCATTTATTGCTAAGGGAAGAGCCATTGAATTCTTCATCCTTTAATTAGTATTAATTTGTTTATATGGACAGAAGATGTGCCACTGTTCATATGGATATTTGAAATACTGACATTTTACCTACTATCCAAGCTATTTCCACAGAGGGGTGATTGTTACTTGTGCTCCCCACATGCACTGCAGCACTCCCAGGGCTGTCCTGAGGGGTATCTGTTGTCTGGGCTCAGAGTGCAGACTCCACCACCACAAACACCTGATGAAATAAGTGCATGGAATTAATTTTTTGCCATGTGGTAACCTATTCTTGCACTTTAAACCTTGCCAGCTCAGTTTTGACAAATGATAAAATGCTTTTATCACACGAGTCAGTGCTTAGATGGAAAATGTGATTGGGAGAACTGGTAATAGCTTACCAGTCAGTTTGCTCAATCCGTTTTTCTGTCCTTACACTCGTCAAGCATGAGGACAATCAAATCTTGGCAGCATTTGCATTTGATGCCCATCCAGAGCAACTTACTGAGTAACAGAATTATCTTGGTCTGACATTTGAGGTCACCAAAAGGGTTTCTGGGCCAAAGACACGAGCAGAAAATGTCAGTCAGGTTCCTTGATGGCCCATCAGGATAAAAGCAGCTTCCTTCTGCTATGAGGAGTTTTCACCTACAGATGTCTATTGCAACATGTGGGCCCGTGATTTTCTTGGCAACTTTTCAAAACTGGCCTTTTCGAAAATTATTTCCATACTCACTGAAGAGTTGGATGTTCAGAGTTTGGCAGACTTAAAGAAAAAGGTCTGCAGAAGGGAATTCAGGGTTCAGAAAGTCACACTCACATTATCAGTACGTTAATTTGCCCTGAACTCAGGCTTAAATCCAGAAGGAATTGCTAAATATTGTAATCTTCTGTAGATCACAGGCTTTCATACAGTTACCCTTTGCTGAGCCCCAAAATTGTTTGTTTGATTACTCATTTCTTCCATGTGAGATTTGATTGTTGATTTGAAGACATCCAGACATGGAAAGCCCTACACATCTTTTCCTGGTTTGTTCCAGTGGCTAATCACCCTCACTTGTTTCTCAATTAAGTCTGCCTGATGCTGGCTTCCAGCCACCTATTCTTCCAGTGTCTTTCTCATGAAATAAAACAGCTTTGGGTAAGACAGGGTCAAGCTCTGGCATGCTATGTCCACTCAAGCTAAATGCTCTGCAAGAATTCGTGTCGGCATTTTTAATTGAAAAAGTCTTTGCATGTTTTTTAAACAAATTGAAATTAAAAAAAAACAAACCACAGCAGATTAGTGTTTTGTATAGCATCTTAAAAGCCACTGAGTGTTTTATAAGCATGTGGTTTTATTTTAATGTTTCTCTAGGTAGGTATTACTGAGAACTGACAAAATAAATAAAAAAAAACAAACCCCATGTATTTGTTCTTCTGTTTTGTATAATGAACATCTGCATTCTTTTCTACCTCAAGTGTCTGTTTATGAAGTTAGAGAAATCCACTACATAAGGGGTAGGCCAGAATGGTAATGAAAACTCAAAAGAAATTCCAGATGACAGTCTGACTAAAGAGAATTAAATAAAACTCAAAGCTTCACCTATCTCTAACAAAATTCATGCCAACAAAAAAACCCTTAAAGACTCAGCCATAGCATTCAATAACTTTATTTTCATTAGAAAGCTATTTCTTTTCTGCAAAAATCTACTCTGAAATCAGGATGCACAGAGAAACTGAGTCCTCAGATACCCAGAAAAAAATAGAAATTACTCAAAAATACTAAACACACAGCAGATAGAAGAATTAAAAAATCTGTCTGCATCTGTTGGAACTGATGGAAGTTTTGCTGAGTGCTAAGACATACTTTACTACTTTGATTGAAATACTTCTGTTTCACAGTCCCCTGAGATTCATGGACTGTCAGTGTCACACCCTGTCAACACCACTGTGGTGGGGTGGATCCATTGGCTCTGTGTTTACAGGCTGGATTGGGAAGGATGGCAAGACAAGGCATACCAACAATCTAAGAAAATCCACCAACTTCAGAGGCCACAGAGATGTTGAATCAGGCAGAGCCCAGGGGCAAGGGCAGGAAAGTAAAAATATTTCAAAATCCTCCAAAACAGCCTCCCAAGTGCTACTCTTGAAAGTTACTGTCATCTCTCTAACTCAAGTTTCAAAGACCCCTACAAACCAAACTGGCCAAGATTTATTTTAATAACTGATTAAATGGTCTAACTCCTTATTTTTGTTCTCTATCATGGAAGAACAACATTGCACTTAAGTAATTGTTGTGAATGAATCAATTACACATTACAATTACCATTAGTGCAGTTGTCCAATTAAGCCTTTTCACAGAGACAATCCATGCACATTAATGTGCTGTACCTTTTCTGCAGGATGCTCTGGCATTGCATTAAGTGCTATCTCTAAAGACTGCCTGCAGCAGATTTAAACTCTGGTTGGGTTGAATAAAGGAAAGTTAATGTTACTTCAGCCTCTTACAGTCATCTGGGTTTTGTTTTGATCATATTTCAGAAATATTCAGATGCTTTCCATACATTCTGTAAGGGTATTTTTGTAACATAAAGTTCTCCCTTCTAAGGTCATTTATTTTAGTTTTGATGCAGCCATGCTGATGAATGGGAGACAAAGGGGCATGAGAACTTACTTCCCCATTTAATCACAAGCTCTAAGCAATAAAATGTACTCCACAAGTACCAAGAATACTTTGGGGCCAAATCTTATGGATGGAAAACTAGCTGCTTGCAGGCCTACTGATGAGTGCCAGTCATGGATCTAGCTCCTCTGGGATTTCTAAACCCTTAGTGTTCTCTGTGCACCTGCTCATTGGGCAGGTCTGGTACAGCTTAAAGTTGTGCAGTCAGCACAGCCACCACGAACCCTCCCGTTAGATGGTTTCTGTGTCATCTCTAGCTCTGGCAGGGATGGGGAAGTTGTGCTGGCATGTCACCTCATCTTGGGATGCTAGAGTTTCCAGATATCCAGATACACAACTGGAGGAACATACTTTCTGGCAGTGATCACAGATCATTGGACTTAAAAGGCTGTAGGTGCTGGAAAAAAGGTAGTGGTGCAGTCAGGGGAAGAACATCTGTCTGAAATCAGCAGCACATTCCCTTAACCTTGCATGCTGGAAAAGCCAGTGCTCTAAAAGACATGTCTCAAACCCTCAAAGGTTTCTTCAAAGTAAATACTGAAAGAGTAAAAAACTGGAAAATTTCTTGGTCCTCCCTGGATCTTTGTTTGGACAGATACAGTTGTGGAAGCCAAGACAGGGGTAAGAAAACTGATTAGTGACAGATTTCTGTCTGGGAAACTAAGAAAACATCAGACTGGAGTAAGACTGTGGGAGAGAGCAAGCCTCGTGGGAGAAGCTGGTGCTGTCTGGTTTTCTGGGATGCACTAGGCTGCTCAGAAATAGATATTTGGCATGTACTCACAGACAGAATTAGCTGGTCCTGGGCCAGGGAAGGCCCAGGAGGGAATCATCTCCATGCAACTCATGTAGCACCATCAACCAAACTGCATAATCACTTCAAGCCTGGGATGGGGAAATGGAGGGATGGGTACTAGAGCATTATGGGAGGCATCCAGCTGGCCAGAGCCTGGGTACCAAGTGTGATCAGCACTTTAGAGCAAAGAGTTTGCATCCAAACAAAGACCATTTTTTTTAAGGTCTTTTCTGATACTGTATGCAAGGGGAGTCTGAGGCACAGAAGGCAGGGTCCTGCTGTTTGACTAGGGCTGCAGCTGTGTCACGCTGCCTGAGAGCCCTGCCCTTCCAGGGATGTGTGCCCACAGGTGATGATGGCCTTGGTACCGTGGAGTTGGAATGGCACTCCTGGCCAGAGAGATGCTGGCAGGCACAGAAACACCCTGGGGCAGGAACACCCCAAGGGACTGCAGTTGTGGGTGACCTGCTTGGGAACGGAGCAGGAGGAAAAGCAGTGAGCAGCAAATTGTCATCACAAATGGGAGTTGGCATCTTTGTGAGACAACACACTGTAAGCACAAGCAAGAAGCAATAGAAGTGCATAAAGACCAAGGATAAAAAAGACATGAACAAAGACATGAGCAAATACATGAGCTGAATACCTATGCTCACAGTTTTAAGTCAAAATCATTTTTCCCTCCACGAAGAAATGTTAGAAGGAAAAGGTAAAAGAAATCGAATGTGTTTGGCAATCTCAAAAGACCAAAATGGGGGAAAAAAGCTTATTTCAAATGTTGTAAGATTTTCTTTTCAAAAAGCACCTGGCTCGAATACTCCAAATGCATTTAATCACAACTGTCATATTAAGCAAGATTGAGCAACCTAAACCATATGAAAATTGTTACTGGCCCAAACATGACTCACTAGGAATGAGAGCCAGTCCCATTAATTTCCTTCTGCAGAGCATTCCCAAAAGTCCATTATCCACACTGTAGTTCTAAGCACATTGTAGCTCATAAGGCAGAGGTGGAAAGACCCTCATTTAGATGGAGGCACAGAACTGCACCTTTGGACTGAGCAAGCATAAATTTGTGGGAAAGCGGAGTGACAAAAATTACACAGAATCCAGTATGATTGATTAATTGCTTTTAATGGAAGTACCACCATAATCATAAAGGGAGACTTGATTAAATGTGCAAAGAGCTCAGTGGGAACTGTGACATAGAACCAGTTGTAAATTTTGATACTCACCAGCTCTCTGTTCCTGTCCATAGTCTGTGTGTCCAAAAGTGTGTCTGTCCTGCTTGAGTATAAGCTCATCAGAACTCCACGTGCCACATCCATTGATGCTATGTGAGTCTAAAATTTTTACAGACCTTCTGAGCTTATGTGACTGTTATATCTGAAAATGCAACATATTATATCTTAATACAATAGTGAGTTGCTGAATAAATGTTTTAGCCTAAGTTCACAAAAATACAAAAAACTCCCTGGTGCACTCTATGCTAAACTTTTTTTGTTGTTTTGTACTGAACATGTTAAAAGGCTACTGCTATTATTCTGAATTATTCTAAAATACTTGCCCTGATTATGCAGTAGCAGGCGTGTGCAGTTGATTCGAAAGAGCTAAAACTTTGCATCAAATTTCCCCTGGGTACTGTGTGAAACTGCACAATAAATGAGTGTTGCTGTAACTTAAACAGATACTGACTCTTCGGAGACATGAAAATAAAAATGTTGTGGTGTTAAAACGTGGCCCTGACAGGTCTATTACACTCACAAAGTCTGATCGTTTTCTTCTAACAGTAGCTCTATTAAAAATTAATGATGCATACTTTCCATGCTATCTCATTACTGATGCACAGCTCAGTAGGTTCACATGAGATTCCAGCTAAGCAGGTACTCAGTCAGGGGGGGTGTATTGCCCCTCGGCAGGGAATGGGCTTAGGTCACCAAAAAACTTTCCTTCTCCTTCTCCTTCTCCTTCTCCTTCTCCTTCTCCTTCTCCTTCTCCTTCTCCTTCTCCTTCTCCTTCTCCTTCTCCTTCTCCTTCTCCTTCTCCTTCTCCTTCTCCTTCTCCTTCTCCTTCTCCTTCTCCTTTTTTCTATCTAATCTGCAGAGACTTTCTATGAGATCTCTCTTCTCCTTTCCAGTTGTCAATATGACTGCTTTAGATCTCCATCTTGGGTTTAAAATTCCATGTAATAGCATACAAATATTTTTTTTTTAAACTGAAGTTTGGAAAAAAACCCAAATGTTTCAAAAGAAATCTTTTTTCTATAGCAAACGTTAAAATTTCCATTAATATTTGAAAAGATCCCAGTAGATGAGAACTTTTCTCCATAAAGCTGCAGAAGTTAAGGCATTCAGAATACTGAAACTCCCAACAAATTCCCTTGGCCTTATTATCACTAACAAACAATGCAGCAGATAAGTAGTTTTTAGCCTTTTAATTTAAGTAATTTAAAATAAATTAATCTCTGTAGTTAAACCTGTAAATCATCAGCTTTCTAAAAGAGTGTCTCTGTGACTTAACTTCTTGCCCACTCCCACCCAACTGGCTCCCTCCACCCCAGAAAAGGCCTGGAAAATAGGTAAAATTGGCATTCTGGTGCAAAGGATGGCAGCTCTGGCTGTGCCAGGGGTGTGCAGGGCAGGAGGGAGTGCATTTCAGCACTCCTCACCCAGCTGCAGCCTCAGACTTCAGCAGATGCAGGCATGCCAGTGGCCAAGGGATGTGTGCTTACCCAGTATGCCCAGTGCACATGAAATCCCCAAACTGGTGTTGTTTTCCCCTTTACAGCTGAATGGTGGCTCACACTGTGTGCACTTACACTGCTAGCATCAATTGACTCATCTCTAAATGAGAATTAATGAATATGTATGATTAATACCAAGCTGGGCTGGCTGGGTGCCCGGGTATTGGGAGCTATGTGTTTTCCATTACTGGAACGCATTTACTTTCACTGATGGGCAGATTTTGGATTTTATTGTTATTCTTTCTAAATTAAAAAAACCTGCAGAGGCAGAGTATTCAACTAGTAGTATGAGACTGAAAAATAATAACCTAGGACAACGCACTCACTTTGGGTGGCATTTTACTGAGGGCATTCTTACAGGAGCTGCAAAATTTGATTTACAAGGAAAAACTTTTGGCAGCCTTCAAAGCATCCAAAATCCCAGAAAACACAAAATTATAGAAGTGAGCCTTGCTTAAGTCTCTCTTGCCATACAAGGAGAGCTACACAATTTCATCATTAACAAATGTTTGAATTTACACCTACTTCAGTACTTTACAGTGCTGGCCACATACACTAAAAGCTGCACAGTAAGCTGCAGAATATTATATGCTTTACCAGGGTTCCATTTTAATTCTTCCCATATTTTCCATGGTATAAATAGAAAATAAATTAAATTAATGTTCTGATTTTTTCTTATTTTGAAGACTAAGAACTACATATTATAATTCTGAATTATGATTTACCACCCCCTTTTTCCCCTTTCAGCAGAGGTTTAATTTAGTTTCATTTACCTCACGTGCTTTGAAATATCCCAGAGACCTGAAGCTTCAGTTGTAATAAAAATATTTCTACTGCATAATGTAATAAAAAAGGCGACATAAAAAATTAAATAAGTACCTTTCTTTTTTGGATGTGTAGATATAGGGGTTTCTTGCTTGCACCTCCCAGGAGAATAACCCTTCTTATTTTTATTCTGGAAAACACTTTGGCACTGAGCAGTTTTAGCTGATTTCATAGAATCATAGAACATTTTGGGTTGGAAGGGACCATAAAGATCCTCTCGTTCCAACCCCCTCTCTCATGGGCAGGGACACCTTCAACTAGACCATGGTGCTCAGGGTCCCATTCAACCTGGCCTTCAACGCTTCCAGGGATGAGATACCCATAGCTTCTCTGGGCAGCCTGCTCCAGAGCCTCACCATGCTCACAGTGAAGAATTTCCTCCTAACATCTGATCTAAACCTGTCTCTTTCAGTTTCATGCCCTTACAGTGTCCTATCACTGTGCCCTTGTGAGCAGTCCTTCTCCTGCTCTCTTGTATCGTTTGGCTGGCAGGCTGCTGTGAGGTGGCCCCAGAGCCTTCTCTCTCTTCCAGGCTGTGTAATGGCAGCTCCCTCAGCCATAGCAGAGATGCTCCAGCACTCTGATCATCTTCGGGGCCCTATCCTGGATCTGCTTCAAAAGGTCCACTTGCTTCTTGTGCTGGTAGGCCCAGAGCTGGATGCAGCACTCCAGGTGGGGTGCTCTCATGAGAGCAGACTGGAGGGGGAAAATCCCCTCCTTCAACCTGCTGGTCATTATTCCCTGGTACTCACTGGCTGCACTGAGACAGGTGGCCAACTGTTTTGCAAGACAAATGTTCCTTCTTGCCAAAATCTGTGCTGTGATACTATGCATAATTAAGGGAAATGCATTTCATTGGGCTGTGGAAGCTGAGAAGCACATAAAAACATGCTTTGTGTTCATTTATGTTAAAGTTCAGCTTTGGATCACCCATCCAGGTGACCACTTTCAACTCCCAGGCACCTGCAGTGCACAGACCAGTGTTGGAACAGGTAGATCCTGGCACACAGAGAAGAGTCAAAGTTTTATCTTCACTACTGAGTTGGCATCATCCAATATTTTATGCCATAACCATACTGTAATCTGCATCTATCAGCACATTTCTCTTACTGTTGATCTATTTAGATAGTAGTTGACGGTTTAATAGTATTTAATTAAGCTCAGAACAGTTAAAACCAGCTAAACTTTGGCAGCTGCTGCTGTCATTGCAAATCAAATTTTGTATTGTGGACTGGGGAACCAGGGGACCAAGAGGAAAATTATCCCTCTGGTACTTGGCAACAGAGAACTTCCCAGCACTGCTGCCCAGTCTGAACTGTCTGTACTAGAATTACCTTTTTCACATTACACACACTCAGCATATTTTTTAAACATCTCTAATGAAGCAGAACCATACATATGTATGTGCATTTTCACACACATGCTCTAATACATACAGATATGCGTGTGCATTTTTGTACATGAATACATACACGTACTTAGGTGTTAACACAATGGAACAGAAGTGTCTTTCTGAAAGTGATTATTTAATCCCAGACAAAGAGCTTCCTGCAAGAAAATCAGACATATCAGCCTTCAATACTTTTGAACTTCTCCCACTGGAACAAGCCTAAATCCCTTTTTACATATTGGGTTAAATAAGAAATTTGTTGTCACTGTTTTGAACAATAAAAAATGGTTGCAAGAAGATGTATGCTCCTGGTGGATCTGTAGGCTCTTTGAAAACAATTTTCACATATTTTCCAGCAAAGCTGGACTGCCTTGTTCCAGATTCTAACACTACCCTGGGGGGATTAAGATGTTCAGAGTTTGCATTGAGTTCTGCACAGATCCTAGGGAAAACAGACTTACTTATCCTGGCTGCAAATTTTTAAGTGAGAGGTTGAGCTGCTGCTCTGTGCTCTGCATGGGTGAACAGAACCACTCAGATTTGTGAAGAGACAGAAGAACACTGTATGGTTTTCAGGGTTGGGATAAGATGATTTCCTGAACTAGTTCAGGAGATGCCACAATACTTCAGTACCTAGTTCTCCGTGAAGGAAGGGTGAGCATGTTGGTGCAACAAAATATGCAGCCCAAAGTTCTTAAAGTGCTGTATTTGCTAAGTTACATTCTGATACAGTGACGTAATACTTCCAGAGATCTTAATCTGGCTATTTTTAAACCATCTTGTTTGGACCACAAGCTGGTATGAAGCTGACACCAAAGAAACAAAACAGCAAGCTTCCCTGCAGTTATAAACACCTATAAAATAATCTGTAAACTTTTAAATTGAGATTTGACAGAGGGCTTGAGCATGTGCCAATTTAAAGTACATAAAAATTCCCTCTGGCTTACATCTGTGAAGACGAGGGAGGATAAGAACAGTGTCAGCCTAGGAATACATGTGAGGAAAGATCACTCTCTGGAAATGCATATTTACCAAATATTGTGAACTTATCATGAATACTTCAACTCAACAAATATTTGCTGAATCCTCTAATACAGAGGCCAAAGATAGCTTTGGCAAATGCAACTCTGAATCTACTTAGATATAGGATCAGATTATTTGAGAACTGATGGAAAAGTTATAAAACACTATGAAACCCATCAGATGTCAGTGGGCAAGCGATAATTTTTGCCAGTTGATCTTCTGACCAGCTTCTCACACCTGGGAATTGTTTTAACCTTTTACATTTTCATTTGTTCCTATGTACATTTATATATTTTGGGACCTGTGGGGTAGTCTGTTTCTTTAATCTTGAGAAACCAAGCCTGCAGATATCACACGTGGAAGCTGCATGTGATCCTGGATGTTGAGGGTGCTTTGACAGGTTCTGGCACCTGCCAGAAGTGAGGGTGTTCTGCCCAGTTACTGAACTGATTAAAAGCAGAAAGTGAGGTGGGCTCTTACAACCCCTCCACATAAACAGTGAAGAGTAAGGCAGCAGCAAAGGTCCCTTCAGCATCACCAAATCCTCCCAAGGCAGTCACAGCACTAATCATTCCTTCCCACTAGTGGCATTTCCACCACCACCACTCCTGCACCCAGCACGGTTCTCCTCACTATCAACACCTTCCCATGCATTCACAAGGAATGGGTGGGTGGGATGGAGTAACAGGGCTCTCCCCCCACAGTTTAGACCAGGAAGTAGCTTGCAATTTAGCACAGATGAGTGATTCAATAGTTTATTTGAATGGAACACACTGGATCTGAGATACATAAATTTTTCTGTATTTTGAGTTTTATAACAGATAACACAAAATGACAAACATTTAAAAATGTAAAAATACTGCAAAATTACTTCTGTGATAATACAAGACAAATGCTGGCAAACAGCAGCATTTCAAAAGCAACAATAGGAAACAGATCAGGCAAATCATTAATTTATATAGCATGGTGGAAATGCAACTACTCTACAGGCTTTTCCATGTAAGATCAGTTACATACAGTCAAACCTTTGAAACGCAACTAAACCACAGCATTTGAAAAGTATCCTTGTATACCAGCTTTCAGATAAAATGTAAATATAATTTGATTTCTTGCTGAGCATATTGCACTAACTTCTTTTGTTATTTGTCTTGGCTTTTTTTTTTTTTTTTCTTT
>VZUA01005041.1:0-20577 GCA_013401035.1 Horornis vulcanius
GGAGTAGAGAAGGATCCAGGAGACCTTCGAGGCCCTTCCAGTACCTAAAGGGACCCCAAGAGAGCTGCAGAGGGAATTTTCATAAAGGCATGGGTGACAGGACAAGGTGGGGATGGATTTCAAGAGAAGGAGGGTAGGTTTAGAAAAGACATCATTAGGAAATTTTTACTCCACGTGTGGTGAGGCACTGACACAGGTTTCCCAGAGCAGTGGTGGACTCATCATCCCTGGCAATGTTCAAGATCAGCTGGATGGGGCTCTGAGTAACCTGGTCTAGTGAAAGATTCCTTGCTCATGGCAGGGGGGTTTGAACAAGGTGATCTCTAAGTTCCCTCCCAACCTACCCCAATCTCTGCTGGTATAACTGCACTGCTGCTTTTTGGGGTGGTGCAGCAGTCCTGAGTGTGGAGTGCTGTGGTGTCCCTTGCCACAGGGCTTGGTGCATTCAGGTTCCCTGACAGATTATTTCAGTGCTGCCAGAGGAATATAAATGTCCATGGGAATCAGGCTTTGAAAGGCTTCTTTATGAAAAGTACAAATAACCACACCTAGAGCAAGGAGTGCCAGCTCTGGAGCATAAAGATTTTTCTGTATGGATAACAAACTCCACNAACTGTTAAATGTGATGTTGAGGCTTCAGTGAAAATGTTGTCTGCCTATGCATGGCAGTGCTATAGGTCTGGTTTGAATGATCCCAACACAAGAAAGGCATTGACCTGTTGGAAGAAGCTCAGAGGAAGCCACAAAGTTGATCAGAGGGCTGGAGAACATCTATCAAGACAGGCTGAGAGAGTTGGGGCTGTTCAGTTTGGAGTAGAGAAGGATCCAGGAGACCTTCGAGGCCCTTCCAGTACCTAAAGGGACCCCAAGAGAGCTGCAGAGGGAATTTTCATAAAGGCATGGGTGACAGGACAAGGTGGGGATGGATTTCAAGAGAAGGAGGGTAGGTTTAGAAAAGACATCATTAGGAAATTTTTACTCCATGTGTGGTGAGGCACTGACACAGGTTTCCCAGAGCAGTGGTGGACTCATCATCCCTGGCAATGTTCAAGATCAGCTGGATGGGGCTCTGAGTAACCTGGTCTAGTGAAAGATTCCTTGCTCGTGGCAGGGGGGTTTGAACAAGGTGATCTCTAAGTTCCCTCCCAACCTACCCCAATCTCTGATGGTATAACTGCACTGCTGCTTTTTGGGGTGGTGCAGCAGTCCTGAGTGTGGAGTGCTGTGGTGTCCCTTGCCACAGGGCTTGGTGCATTCAGGTTCCCTGACAGATTATTTCAGTGCTGCCAGAGGAATATAAATGTCCATGGGAATCAGGCTTTGAAAGGCTTCTTTATGAAAAGTACAAATAACCACACCTAGAGCAAGGAGTGCCAGCTCTGGAGCATAAAGATTTTTCTGTATGGATAACAAACTCCACCTGTTGGGGGAGAAACTCCCTTGGGAGGAGCTGGCTGAGCTAAAGTGCTGGTGGCTCTTTCCTGCAGCTCCTCTGTGCTCAGCAGCTCCAGCACCCCTGTTGTGCCCCTGCTAACCCCCACGGTTTTGTGATTTATTGTTGATAATGCCTGGGTGCTGTTTAGTACAGCATATGATTCTCTCTTCCTCTGCAGTCTGGTGCTACTTTATTGATTGTATAACTCATTTTCTCATCAGGTTCTGCAACAAAACCACTTCCCACTTGGGTTTACCTCCACTTGCATCTACTCTCATGTTGACTACGTTTGTAGCTCTTGCATGAAAGGAGCTTTGAGAAGGTGCATAAACACAAGAAGAAATAGATTTTTCTTCTTACAACAGTTGTGCCAATGAGAATGAAAATAAATATGTAGGTAGTATGGAAACTCTCTCTCCAGGACACTTTGCCCCAGTGAGGAAACGAAAAGTTTCAGGTTCATCACTTGACAGTGTTTGTGTCAAATTCACCCTTCCTTTTATTCCTTCCCTTCAGATTGTCAGGGCACCCACATCTTTTGTGGCACCTGAAAAACCTGATTTGCATGCAAATTGCTCCCGTTTAGGTTGAAACATTTCTGTCATTCTTACCAACTTCTTCCTTTTTTTCCTGCAGAAAATGAGGGGTGGAAAAAGTTACTTAAGTGATACACCTTCTTCATACAAGATTAAACAGAATTGCTCTGGAAGTGGAAAGATGTGCTTTTTTGAGACCTGTCAGGCAGCCAACAAGCAGAGCATTGAGTTAGAGATGCCTGAAAGATGCACTATATAATAAAAGAGAGAATTAGAAAAAGGAAGAGGGTGAATCTGAGGACTGAAAAGAGGCTGACCTACTGCTATATCTGAGCTGTTACTTGAGTGCATGGAGCGTGGTTGGAGTCAGATTAAGCCAGCCTGGTGACTGTCATTGTGATGACTGGTTCCTAAGGAGCCTCCTGATTTATTTTCACCCCTGTTGCTAAATCCAGGCCCTGCAGACCTCAGAGGGGCACCCAGCAGGGTGTGAGGGACCTTGGCACCCTGGGGGAGTTCCCTGGAGAAGATGGTACAGGACATCCTTCAGAGGATAAGCCTTGATTGAGATAAAGGGCTGGACTTTTTAGTTTGAACAGAGATTTTTCAGGTGTCTGGTGGCCGGAGTGCTGCCAGCTTCTCTGTCAGCCTGGCTTTGTTTGCTGCCCAGCTGCTGGCCTCTTTTCCTCTTCCCCCCCAATTCCTGCTCTGCCCTTCACCACTAATTGAGTGTTTCAGGCAAAGCTGGTCAAAACATTTTTATTCAAAACTTATTTTGCTGGCAGCCAAGCTTGGCAGCATCAAAGAAAAAGATAAACAAAAAATGCTGTCATTTTTCTGGGAGAAATTCTCATTTAAAAGCTGGAAGCTGAACTGTTGTCACCCGGTTGAGGGGGAATACATTGCAAATTGCTTTTTCCTTCTCTACTTTACCTTCTCACCCTTTTTTCTTCCATCCCCATTCCCACTCCCCATCTCTTTTTTTTTTCCCTACTTGGCTGTGTTTCCCTTCTTGTGCCAGAAAGGTCAAGGGAATCCAGGCTGACAGGAAGAGTTTCTCTCCAAGTTGAGTGTCTTTCATTAAAAAGTAATCAGAGGTTTTCCAGGTTCCCTTCTCCCCAAATGTAATGGTTGTTCTTGGGCTGGTTTCTGCCTCAGGTAGAATCACAGAGTGACATGAGATGGAAGAGACCCCCAAGGATCATGGAATATGGACCAAGGTTTCTGTGGTTTCCATTCCCAGCAGGGCAAGTCACAGCCAGTGGGGCTGGTGCTCCATGCATTGGTTCCCAGACCTCTCCATCAGGCAGCAAAGCCCACCCATGGAACTCTCTGTGTCTCCTGAGTGTGCCACTGCTTACATGCACTTGGTGGGGGCTGAAAGAAGGAAGTTGTTTTGCCAGTGCTGGCCAGGAGAATAACCACTTTAAGGGTTTATCCTTGGGATGGAGGAGACTCCAGGCTGGAGGAGAGGATTCTGGTGTCCTGGAAGCACAGGGTGGGTCAGGTTGGAAAGGACCTCAGTGGGTCATCTTGTCCCACCTCCCTGCTCCAGCAGGGCCATCCCAGTGCACACAGCACAGGATTGTATCCAGATGGGTCTGGAATGCCTCCAGTGAGGGAAACCCCACACCCTCTCTGGGAAACCTGTTCCAGGGCTCAGTCACTGCACAGGAAAGAAGATTTCCCCCACATTCAGGTAGAACTCCAGTGCACCAGTTCCTGCCTGTTGCATCTGTCCTGTTGCTTGGCACTGTGCAGAGCCTGGCCCAAGCTCTTGACACCCACCCTAAAGATCTTTGAATACAATGGTGAGGTGCCCTCTCAGTCATCTCCTCTTTAGGCTGAACAGGCCCAGCTCCCTCAGCCTTTCCTTATCAGAGAGAAGCCCCAGTCCCTTCATCATCCCTGTAGCCTCTGCTTGAGCCACCCCAGGGCTTCTCCCCTGTGCTGAGGAGCCCAGAACTGGCTCTACCCTCCTGGCAGAGGATCCTTTACCAGGGTGGTGACCTGTCCCTGTGCTGCCTGGCATAAACTGGGAGCACCTCAGGAAGACCAGCATGAGTAAAGATAACGTTCCAGATGAATGCCTCACCCTAGTTCAGGGGTGATCTGGCATTATGGGATATCTGTGATAATCCTGTAAAGGTGAGTTGCAGGGCCAGGGGACTGGGGCTGACTGTTGTGTGCACAGCACACCTCTTGGCTGGCGTGGTCCTCTGTTAGTTGCTGGGTGATTAGCAGTGGAAATTAGCTTTCAGATACCATTCCTGCTGGGACTGCTGCCCCTGAACCTAAACCAAATGATCAGAAAGGTTTATCAGTCAGGTAAATCTACTGAAGAAAGTTGTTTTCTTTGATTTTCTGAGTGAAAGCTGCAAACCAAGCAGTTCATTTTTTACAGTTTGTTAACAGCTTGCAATCCTATGGGTTCAGATTATTTTTAAATTTAAAAATAATTTTAGAAGTTAAACAAGGAAGCAATCTGTGGTGCAGTGGCAGAAGAGTGGTTGTGCTGTGTCAAAGCAAAGGTCCCTGATGCTGGCTGGTGGCAAGTACCAGGGGAGAATATTTAGGAGCAGAGTCTGGCTTTGTGTTCCCAGTTTCTACCAATCACCAGCTTGGGACTTTCTAACCCAGAGGTTATGTTTGATGGCCTGTGATGAACCCATTTATCTGTTTGGTTTTTGAAACACTTATGCTTCCAGGCCCTGAAACATCTGCAGCAGTGAGTTCCATAGTCTTGTGATGCATGAAACATTATTTCTGTGCATTGTCATTTGTACCTAATACCTGCTCATTTTGATGTGTGCCCTCTAGTAGTTTTCTAGAAAGGAGTAGTTACTATTCATTCCTTATTTGCCACCTCCATAACACTTATTACCCCCATTTTATTACCTCTCCTTCTGCTCTGATCCCATAATTACCTCTTTATTTGACAAAACTAAGGTTTTTTTTTCCTTGAGCAGAAGCTCTTGCAGACCCCTCATTACCCAAGTTGCCTGTACCAGCATGGTGCTATTATGTGATGTGTCTACTAAGTCTTTTAAGTCTTCTAAGAAGTCTTTTAAGACTTCTACACTCCAGTGAAGAAAGGGGAGCAGTATGAATTTGCAATGGTAATGCTTTTTGTGGTCTTGCTAGTTCTCATAATGTTTCTTTATTTGCCTTGTTCCTGAGCACTGAGCTATTTTCAAGGAACTATTTGGGCAGTCACCAAGATCCCTTTTCTCAGTGAAAATGGTCCTGAATTACATCCTTCAGCTTCCCTGCAGGTAACACTGGTGCAAAATTTCTCTTTCATACTCTAGGCCCATCATCATGACTGTGCCTTGCACACCATCACTGGTGACCCCACCAGCTTTCAGAAAGGAGTCCTATTTCTGCAACACTTGAAAAGGAGCTGTAATTAAATTTTTATGCCTTTAGAAAGTTGCTGACCACAGTTGTTTTTGGGTCTGCCGTCCTGTGATTCCACATTGAACTTGACAGAAGTTCACCATCTGTTTTTCTTTTCCTCCTCTGAACACGATGTTCACATTCTGAAGGATAGATTTTTTCCTAGTTTTGGCTTTACTACCAGTATCTGACTTAAGTTGCCATTCAATCCCAATGAACAAATTGATGTTTTTTTCGTCCTTTTAAAATATTTTGAAATAATAAGTGTCTTGATGCCTTCCTACAGTACCTGAACATGATCTCCTGGAGTATTTCTGCCTTTCCACCAATTTCTTCTTAATGCTACACTGATTTTTATGCAGTTCTCTTTTTACAAGTCCAGGTTTATTACTTAGATTTCTGTGAGCTTCTTTTTTCTTCCCATAGGGTGTTGAAGAATAGCCATTCTCATGTGTTGCTGAGGACAAGTTGCTCTTCTATTGCAGGTTTTTAACTAGTTATTTATAATGTCTAAAAATTCAGTGTTTTCAGCACCCTGTCAAGACAATTTCCCAGTCTCTGTGGTATCACTGTAGTTTCAAATCATTCCTTATTTCTGTCTCCATACCCAGTCACCCTGTGGACAGTGTCACAATCTGGTAGGTTTTAAACTAATCTTAATCTGTGTTTTTTTAGCACATTTCACCATTTCCCCTGACATTCTCCTGCTTCTCATATTCAGGGATTTACAGCTTCCCACTGGGTTTTGTCTTCCCTTGAAGCTTCTTCTTGCTGTGTTCCCCCCTTGTGTCTCCAACCCCACAGCAGCTCCAGCCTCTCCTGTCTGGAAGTGGCACCACAGTGGGTGCAGCCTTGGATGTAGTGCCAGGACAAGGGAATGGCTTCAAACTGAAGGAAGGCAGGCTTAGATTAGAGGTTAGGCAGAAACTCTTGACTGTGAGGGTGGTGAGGCCCTGGCACAGGTTGCTGAGAGATGTGGATGCCCCATCCCTGGGAGTGTTAAAGGCTGGATGAATCTTTGAGCAGCCTGGTCCAGTGGAAGGTGTTCCTGCCCATGGAAGGGGTTGGAATGGGATGAGCTTTAATGTCCCTTCCAACCCAAGCCAGTCTGGGATTCCATGATCCACAGTTGTGGTTGGAGAGCCAGCTGCCTGGGGGACACAGGTCCTTGCAGGGAAGAAAAGCTGCTGGAATGTTCTCCTCTTGTGCTGAAGCCTTTGCTGCAGGTTTTGATTTACATCTCTGATCTCCACCAGACATTCACCTAATTGAGTAGATTGACCCTGGCTTTAATGTAGCAGGCAATTAATCAAAGGCTGGCTAATCAGCCCTCTCCATGGCTGGCACCTTGCAGAGAGTCTGGGAATCACTTACATGCTACTCTGCAAACCAGTTTTATGCTCTGAGATTTGCAGCCAGTTCATTCTATTGAACTCTGTGGATTTACTGTAAACTTCAATCATTATAATCTCTGGAACATAATAAAAATTTCTTTACTTAGCTACCTTAAGTGGTAATTTAAAAACTAAGTTTTGTAGCTGCTTTAACTAATTACACTCAGGAGTTTGACCATAATATTAAAATTTAGCTGAAATCTGTCATCTTTCCTTGGACTTAAATACCCTTAAAACTGATCAGCTAAGTAATAGAGTTTAAACTTATTTTTCAGTGTTTAAAAGTATTTTCTTTTCAAAGCTCTTACTTTTGATCTAGATAACTTCTGATGTTTGACACTGCTGAAATGCAGAACCTGATTTTTGAGCTGAGGGTCTCATTTGCCAAGCTGTAGCAGTTAACAGCCATTCAGTGATGTTGACTGACATCTATTAAGAGCTTTAAATTGAAGATGCACTGTGAAATAAGATAAAATTAAAGCAGAATAAACATCTGCAAACACTTACTCCTCCTGCCAAGCTCATTTAAGTAAGTGTGCTTTGTGCTAGGGTGTTTTGAAGCAAAGGGCAGTGCAGGGATGCAGTTGGAGGCTGTGGCACTGTCACAAGGGTAACAAAGCCACTGCTGACATCCTCATCAAAAATGACATGGGGGTGATTTTTTTTTTTCTTTTTCTCCAGCCAGGCCTATTTATGAGCTCCCTGCTGGTCCTCTGAGCCCCATTTTGACTTCATTGTTCTGCAGGAAGGGGGTAAACAAACTGCACTTTTCTTGTTTGATTGATGCTGAGTTTTTCTGATGCTCCAGAAAAATCACATCCCTTTCTTGTAACAAAGGGAATCTGTTCCCTTTCTTGTAACAAATGTTCAAATCTCTTACTTACCAGAGTTAACAAAATTAAATAAACTAAATTGCTGTGGGCAATGTGGCTGTCTCCTAAAGCACTGCAACTTTCTTTTACTTCCTTTTCTTACCAACCTGAATATCATCTGCTGATTTTTTCCATTGCTTCCATATTGTTTGCTATATGAAGTCCAGGCACATTCACCTCTGCTGTGTTTGTTGTTTATGATCCTTGGTGCCTGTATTGTTGAGGCTGCCTGCTTTGCTTGGCTTTCTCTAAAAGTCTTTTGTGTCCTTTTTGTCCCTTCAGTGACCTAAAGCATGTTGCCAACATTGAAAACACAACCTTTCTTTGCCCTCCAGTGAGATCCTGAACTGAACTACCTGTGCAACTGGTGGTGAATCCTCTCTGTACATTTGTCTGCACTGTTAGTCCTGTGGCTGTCTTTTCACTGTTTTATTTTCTTTTCAACACTGTTAGATAATTATATTGCACCAGCTCAATGTAAGAGGAGTTGCACCAGCTCTAGAATCATAGTTGGTCTTTTTAAAGTGAGAATTTCCTGCATTTTCTGGGGCATGAGCACTCTTCAATGCATCTGAGTTTCTGTTCAGCATTCCTGAAAGTTTTTGGGGATCATTCTTCTACAATCCATTGTTAATTATTTATTTGTATTTATTGTATTTACTTCCCTGCCTTCCTCCTGTCTCATTTCAGAGCAGGCTGGAGCTGGGCTGGGCTGGGTTGGCATCCTCCTTTCCCCAGCACCTCAGGGTGTGCTCCAGGCAGATCCCTGGCTGGCACATGGGTGCTGAGCACGGACAGATGACAGTGCTTGTGCCATGTCAAGGTTTTGCAATAACAGTCCTGGTTTTTTGAGGTCCTTTGAGCTCCTTCTTGGCTGCCTGCTCTTGCTCATGCATCTCCAAATGGTTTCACTGTGTATGGTGAGCAGCTGCTCCTTTTCCTCCAGTCTGATACTGCTGCTTATCAGTGTGGATGGGATTAGGCTGTAGTGTTTGTACATGGCAAGGGTTCTAATTAGCTAAAGTCACTCTGGAGGCATTTTCCTCTTATTTGGTGATGTTCCCAATTGGTGCACATGTTGCTGTTTGCTTTTCAAATTGTTTTTCAGTTCCTGGGGTATTTGGTTCTGTCTCCCTCATCTCTGTCAGGAGAGCTGTTGGGTGGGTATTTCCCTCTCTCCCATCACTTTCTGTGGTGGAGTGGTGGCTTTTGCCTGTATTCCAGCCCTATTTGTCACAACTGTCAAGTTACATTGTTTTAACCCATGTGCTGACTCAGTATTTGTGTTCCTGTTGGGTTCCTTCTCTAAATACAGCCATTGCCTGTGACTTTGCTTGCATTTTTGGAGATTTAGGTCTGCTCTTGTCCATACTCTTGCTTGCAAGGTGGTCTTGTGTAACCACAAGGTTTCTACTTAGCTTGATGATGACAAAGTAGTTTGTGGACTCATTTGCAAGGTGAAGAACACTGATCATTTCTTTCTTGATTTCTGATCAAAACCTACCATTTTCCTGGGGAATTCCAGCCTTCCTTCATCTCCTTTGCAGCTGTAATGGTTTTGGTTGCGTTTCTGTCAACAATCTCTTTCAATGCTGGATTTTTCTTTTATATATATAAAAAAGAATCACTCAGCACTGATTTTCAAGTCTCTAAGTAGACATGGACCACCCTTGTGTTGTACATAGACATTTTTTGGAAATCCACCTCATGTGGAGTTTGAATTGGCCTGACTGCTTTGTTTTTAGGGGTTGATTTGCCTGCTCAGTTGTACTTCCTGGGCATCGCACTAAACTGAGTGCTGCTCCAGGCTTTCTTTCTTCCCAACAGCAGAATTAATTGAGGTTGAAAGAGAGACCCTGTGGTTCTCCTGAAACTTCCACAAATTCCTGTGAACTGGACCTCTCAGATCCACTTCAGGGGTTGTTAAATTAGAGGGAAATTGTTTGACTGGAGTAAGTGAGCAGCGAGGTCCAAGCCAGGGGTGAAAGTCAGAGTTGGATCCATTTGTGAAGTGCACAGGAACACAGGACTGTGGCTGCCTGGCCATCAAGCAGCACCTACTGGAACAGCCACAGGGAAATGGTTTGATCCAATTACTGCTTGATAATCTACAACTTCTTTTTTTGCATACTTCAGCAAGCCAGGTCAGATTTCTCTACCACAGGCTTAGTGGCCACATGGATTTTGTTGCTATTTTGGACTCTGGGTGAAGCTAACCCTTTTGTTTGTGGCTAATGGCTCACAGCCTCATTTTAGTTGATTTTCATGTGTGGTTTCAGGCATTTGGTCTGTGCTGCTCCATGGAAATTTTAGTGAGGAAATGCTGTGGTGTCCATACATGTGTTTAATTGAAACCCTGCTTCTGCTAAGACAATTTCCTCCTCCTCTGGAGTTCAACACCTTGTCACCTGTACCTGTCAGCAGGTAGCAGGTGAATATGATTTGGGCAGGAACGTGTTGTGCAAATATTTCTGCCTTCATGCCCATCCAGCACAGGCACATTCCTTCCAGCTGGCTGGAGTACTGGGAGACACTGTTTGACCTCAGCAAGATGTGCCAGAGAAGTTTCACTCAGATATTCATACCTTGGAAAGAGGAGTACACTGCCCTGAGCTCTGTTTCATGAGCTTTTCTGCTTTTGGGGCTCTTGACTCAGACACCTGACTCTGTTGCATGCAGTTTGCTCTTTAGTCTTGTATTTCTTCTGAATAAGACTTGTGGCCAAGAAGGGAGAACAACTGAACTTTAAGTTCAAGCACTGGGAGATGTATTTGTTTTTTGCAAGTCTAGAGAATGTTGAGGAAATCTTAATGTACTGAAAAAAGTAGAAGTGTGAGTTGTTGCTGCTTGTGTGCAGTTTTATTGCCATCCTGCCTTCCCTGCACATTCATGCTTCGTTCAGCCAAGTTAACCTCCAGCAAATGCTGCAGCAAGAATTGTTTTGCAAAGAGCTACATTGAGAATGGTGCCTGCTAAGTATCAGGTAGGTGGCAGGTATCCCATGGCTGCTGCTCTGTGAGGGAATTAAATCAGCCACACCAGCACAAAGCCTCTTTTTCTTGGCAGAACTGGGCTGTGTCAGGGTTGATCTCTCATTCAGGCCCAGGGCAGGAGATGCCTGAAAGGGATCTCACTGCTTGGCCAAGCTGGAAGCACATCCTGTGGCTGGGGAAACAGCCATTCCAGTGTCCCCCAGGTAAAAGGATGCTTGATCTTTGGAATAATGGTGTAAAGGTTTATGTGAAATACATTGTCTGGGCTTTAAAAATACCAGCTTGACATTTAGTGGGACATTAAGGGAATATATCTACAGTTTAGCTGGTGGTTGACAAATAATAGTAAAAACTGACTACATCTGAAAATGTATTTGAATTCCTGCCAGTTGTGGTCTAGCTCTTTTTGCACAACAGTTCTGGAAAAAACAACCATAGAAAGGGCAGTGTTGAGTTGACAAGGATGAGAGTTTATTCTCTTACCATCATTGTGCTATTATTTCTGGATTCCCTTTTTTTCCCCATTGCAACTTTGTAAATGAAGGTTTCAAGAATAAAGTAGAGTAAGAACTTCATGTGGGGAGATAAGGAAAGGCAGCTATGGTCTCCCATTTCCTTCCATAAATGTGACAGTCCCGATGAATTCTGGAGAAATTTGATTGGAACTGGATAAGCATCCTATTTCCACAGAAAACATGTTAGGGGCTACCGAGAAAGTTGCAAAGGGAAGAGTTCAAAAGTGAGGGAATAACAGAGCAGTCACTGGGAAGAAGTTTGGAGTAAGCAACTTCTCTGGTGCAGTAAACCTGGCTAAACCTTTTTGAACCTGAGACCTTATTTTCTCTTTGGCAACTCATTTCACAGCCTCCCTTCTGGATTTGCCACTTGGACATTTATTTTCAGCATTGGAAACACAGGGAATGTGCAGGGAATGAGGCACCACAGACCTGCATGCCCAACTGCATGGGCAGCCTGACTCTGCAAATCTTCTTTCTAAATTAGCAGGGAAATTTCCCCTTGGCTTAGCAGATGAGACCAGCCTCCTGGGCCATGGAAGTGCTCACTCAGTTGGCTCCAGTGATGATCCTGACACAAGCAGAGCTGGTGTTCCCCTTGTGACTCTGCTGTGTTCCCACGTGTTTCCAGCCACAGCTCCCCGGCCGCTGCCTCTCGCTCTGGCTCATCAGCACCCACACAGCCACGCCTGATCTGGGCACCACGGGGACAGCTGTGACTCTGGGAACATGTCCCCAGCAGTGGCTCTTCAGCAGGGAGCCAGACAGCCTCGGGGATCCACTGGGATTCTGCCATGGCCAGACTCATCTAAGTCCAGGGGACTGAGGTCTGCCCAAAAGGACTTTTCTTCCTCCTCTTGAGCTCTTTCTGAGTAGCTTTTAATTTGAAGATGCCAGTCTGGACTGCTTTTGGGAGATCTGCTGGGCAGCAGCTTTTAGGAACAAGATCATCAGAACACCTTTTCTTTTCTTTTTCTTTTTTCTTTTTTTTTTTTTTTAAAAAAAAGAGTTGCATTAGGAGCACCTGCAGAAAATTGCCTCAGGGAGCGGTTTGCCTTAGAAAGGCAAGACACTGCTGAGAGCAGATTAGAGCCAGTTTACAAATTGCTGCAGGCAGTGGGGCCAGAAGCCCTTTTGGTTGTGAGCAGCCACGTCTGTCTACTCCTTTCCTTCCCCCCATTTTCTGTCCACCTTTCCCCACCTCTCTTGTGTTTTGAGCACTGTGAGTAGCTGGATTCAGATCTGTGGTTTTATTTTATATCTTTTCTGTGCTGTTTTTTGAGGATCATCAGGTATTCTAGAAGCTGGAAACGATTCTTTTTCACCAATAAATGAATTGCTGGGTAGAGCTTCAGTTTCACCACAGAGAGACCTTTTGCAGGCAGAGACTGAGGAAGGATTTGCCCTGAATGTTGGGGGGAAATGACCCTTCTCCCACTGGGATTCAAAACTACATCCAAAATGAACATTCACAGTACCAGCTGTGTGGAGAGTGACGAGAGAATGTGCCCTCAGAGTACATGAAGCTTACACAGAGCCTTCCTTAAAATTAAGGTTAACATGGGATGCTGTTGGATCTGGTTTCTAAGTAATGGGATGGGGCTGCTGGGAGAGGTTCCTGGAGCTTTAGTGCAACACCAGCCTCAGTACAGGGAGAGACAATTGAAAGATGGCAAAAGCTCACAACAACAGCCAGAATTCTCTGTGTTACAAGGCTTTTTGAAAGTTTTCTAACCAATAGCAAATTGTTCAGAGCTTACAGACATCTGCATAAACCAATCATTAAAACTACACGTATACCTTATATCTAACAATAGGTGCTTGTTTCATATTTCTTATTACTCAGGAACTTTTTATACTCTTCTATAAACAAAGCACAGAGCCTCATTATTAAACTTTTCTATTATCTCGCTTAACATATTTTTCTACTTGTTGAGGTCTAACTCTACACAGCACAAAAACACAATCTTATTGTTCCATGTCCTCAATCTTGTATCTTTTAAACTTTAGGCCTACATCCACACTGCTGTGAGAGTTTTCTGCTTTTTCTATTTCCCACAGGATGCATTGTGATCAGTGCTATGCTTACACCTTTTACCTCTGTGTAAAAATCCATTGGGAAGCACAGAGCTGCTGGCAGAGCTTTGCCCTTCCAGCCTGGGATCCCCCAGAGATAGAGCAGAGCCTGGCCCCAGGGTGAGCAGAGTTCAGGGAATTAATGACTGGCTGAGCATGGCAAGTGCAAGGGGCAGGCTGCTCCTTTGTTTTAGACTGAATGATCCTTACTTTACCNGATGCATTGTGATCAGTGCTATGCTTGCACCTTTTACCTCTGTGTAAAAATCCATTGGGAAGCACAGAGCTGCTGGCAGAGCTTTGCCCTTCCAGCCTGGGATCCCCCAGAGATAGAGCAGAGCCTGGCCCCAGGGTGAGCAGAGTTCAGGGAATTAATGACTGGCTGAGCATGGCAAGTGCAAGGGGCAGGCTGCTCCTTTGTTTTAGACTGAATGATCCTTACTTTACCCTTTTACTGCAAATCTGTGGGAATCCAGAATGGGAAAGGTACATTTGCAAAGTGGATCCAAAATATATATTACCAGATGGTGAATTTAAGGCAAATAATAAATGACATCTCTGTACAGGAGAGAAAATCATTTACAATTTCCAATTTCCTCATACATTAATTACTTTTTTTTTTTTTTAGGCAAATTTGTCAGCAAGATAATTGTTTGAATAAAGACCTAGCAATCCTAAGGTGAGAGCAGTGGGAAAGATGAGGCAGTAGTATTTAAACAACCTCTTTAGGAAGTGGCCTAGGCTGCATTATCTCCTTTCCCTGGCTCGCATTCCTTTGGTGGCTGTCACATGTTTACCAACCAGCAGCGTTCCTTCTTCCTTGAGATGTTAAATCAACAAGCACATGCAGAGAAAAGGGCAAGAACACCAGCACCACTCCTGTTTCTCAAACTCAGGACTGTGCCTCTCTTCAGCTGTGCCCAGCTCCTGTGAGTACTACAGATTCTAAGGATTTAGCAGACTGTCCCAGGAAGAACACTCTTCTCATAAACAGCACATTTCAAAGATTTCTTGGGAAATTCCATTTCTGGTTTGACTCATCTTGCTGCTTTATGTAAGTGTGATTAGGTAAGTCTCGTGTTTGGAATGCTTTGGGGCTATTTCTTGGTGAGAAGACAGCTTTCCTAGTTTGTTGCTTGGGAGACAATTACAGTTTGAAAAGAAAATCCTATGTTACCCTCACTTCTAACTTTGGATTTGCATGCTGCTTTGGTTTTCTTGAAATACAAAGATCTTGGAAATTGCAAAGAATGAAATAGGAGTAAGCCTTTTCTTCTGTTTTCTGCTTTGACATTGCTCTGTTTCCTGCTGTCATTCCAGATTTTATTTTAAGGCAGTAGTAGACTATAATTCTAGATCCATAATGAGTAACAAAAGTAAAGTATTTGCATTCCTGTGAAGCAGAGGGCACATCTGATTACTGTGCAAGGGAAGCCATGGGTGCTTGCAGGTGTTTGTGACTGAGACAGGTTAAAAGAAAAAAAAGGAACTTAATGTAGCATGAGGGCTGTGGGAGAAAACAGCTGAAGGGGTCCCAATAAAATAGTAAATAGATTCCATAGCTTGGCTCAGTGTGTCTGAAATACCCCAGGAACAGGCTGCACTTTGTACTTGTGGTCCTTTATGTCAAGTGCTTTGCAGGGGTGTGTGTGGGTGTTTGCTCAGGTGGGCTGGGCTGGAGCATTGGTGCTGCAGAAGCCCTTGAAGTGCACAGAATCTATTTCAGTCCATCTCCATTGCATCTCTTCTGGCTGACACTCGTCTCTATCTGCCTCCCCCCTTCCCTTCTCCTGGCTCTGAAGTGGCACAGCTCTCCATTTATCCCTGAGAACACTTGGACAGAACAGCTTTGGCTTGAAAGCAGCTCTGGGTAGATGCTTTGAAACGTGTTAATGCAAATGAATCCTCTGAAACAACTTTGTGGCTGCTTGCATCTGGGGAAGGCCTTTCCATCTGGAGAAGACTCTTCTCCCAGGGTTTGAAGTGCTGGGGTCCTGCCCTGCATGTTGTTTTTACAAGGGAATTATGGAGGGTGACTTACAACAGCTGTTTTCTCTGAGATCATTCCTGCTCCCTATTAAATCAGTGACCACTCTTTTGATTTTTCATGGCCTGTAGAGACAGATATTTCAGGCATATGTACCAGGGTTCATCTTTCATTCAGCTTGGCTGAGCTTTTCAGTTTTTGCCTGAACTCAGGTTCAGTAAAACTGAGGAGTGCCTGGACTAGAAGAAGATGTAATGTAGGAAAGAATAAACTGGGAGGCACACATAGGGAATGAGCTGTTCTCCTGGCCATTTAAAACGAGCTCTGCTGGCCTCTTCCTTATGCCTGCAGGATTTCATTGCCTTCCCTTTGTCACAGAACCCTGGGTTAGCTGAGCAATGACTTCAGTTCCCTCCTTTCTCCACTCAGCCCTAGTAACTGGTTAACTGGTTTACACCTATGTGGTATATTTCCAGGGCCATGGTAGAAGGTGGCAGTAATTGCTCAGCTCTTCACTCAATTAAATCCATGACTCTAGAAACTGCTGACATGTATTTTCCCCCACAAGCATTTGTTTTAATGGCTTTTGTTATTGTTAGAACATATTTTCTCAGGGCGTAGGTCACTCGGTCGATAGCAGAGGCCTAGAAGTCTTCCACAATACTCTCTCTCTCTGAAATCACACCCTGCTTTCTGAGCAGCAGCCAGTGCTTCAGGCCTCCCTGTTAAATGCCAACAATTCCTCCAGCCTGTTCCTCAAGAGTGGGAGCCTGAGGTTGGTGTCTAGCCCAGGTCCCAGGAAGCTGTGGTGGGGCAGCTTCTCCTGTGCAGACACCCCCTGTACCAAAAAACCTCTGAGGATCCCTCATGCCAGTTGTAGCAGCTCCAGGAGTTCATCTGGCAGCAAACAACCTGTGTGGAATGAAACTCCATGCAGGATCTGTGGCTTTTGGGTTCGGAGAGTTGTGGATTAGTGTCCTCTGAGCTGCTGCAAAGAATGATCCAGGAAGGAAAGGAGAGCCTGAATGCCAAAGCTAAGTCTGCTGCTCAAACACCCTGATTTCTTTTGGCAATTGCACGGAAAGGTCACAGTCAGGGCCACCTTTGGTGATGTAGCTCTGGTGGTTCCTAGATGGAAACTGGTTGGATGTTCATGGATGTGAATCTCATCACCACCACACAGAATTTCTTGTCTCAGCAGCAGCAGCAGGACTGTAGAACACTCCTCTCTCACCCCTGCTGCTCATGCCTCTTTTCGTGTCCCCTTGGTTTGCTAAATGCCAGACTGATCGTCTGGATTTGTGGCTGGGCTTAAATGCAGGGGCCAGAAACCTTTAGTGGAAGTTTATAAAGGTTGGTCTGGCTACTCCCTTAAAAAAGAAACAAAAATCAATGACTGGTCATGCTTTCAAGACAAAATTAGCCACCAAAGCTGCCCCTTTAGCACTGCCAATTAGAAGTTTTAGAAGAAAGCAGGTGTTCTGTGCTGCAGTTTGATGGCAATCCCTGATCAAGGAAGGTCAGGAGGCACATGCCAGTCTTGCTTTTTCTTTTTGGTCAGCAGTTTGCCACTGCTGGTTCCTGGATGTATTTAATGGGAGCTGAAAAAGGGACAGAGCAGCTTCAGAAGGCTCAAAAGAAGTAGCACCAAGGGGGTGTGAAATGCCAATATAGGAAACTTTATTTTAAAACCAAAGGTCAGGGGTAAAGGCATGGATATTGTGGGGGTCCTGCATCCTGCCAGGATGTGCTGAGTGCAGCTGTGAGGTTGTGGTCCCTTGCCACCCTTCTTCTCCTTTGGTACCTGCCAGGAGACATCTGTGGCCTCCAAGGATCCAACAAATAACAGGTCAAGGAGGAGCCAGGGCTGTGCTCAGGGGGTGCCCTGCTTTCACTGGCACGTGGCCTGCTCTCCACAGATGGGAGATCGTCTAAATATTAAGAGATTTGGTTTGATTAGCTAAAATCTCCTGTTGGCAGCACATTTCCAGTCCCTGGAGCAATGGAGATCAGACAGGTTGCCAAGGCAACACACAGCCTTCAGTGAGAGGTTTACTGTGGCGTCGTCCTTGGTCAATTGATGGAGTAGGGTTTATTTAGGTCTTTGGAAAAAAACCCAAAGCTGCTGTCCAGCCTTTTGCTGTGATGAGTCATTGTGCCTTGGGTCAAATTGGTGAAACTAAGAGCAAGGTTTTGTGGATGAGAAAAATAAGTACATGAGAGCATAAAGGTCCCAATTAGATTGCACTTTGAAGAGGTGAGAGCACTTCTGTTCTGAGTGGGGACAACTTATTCTTTTTTAACCCCCCAAAAAAGTGAAACAGCAGCTGAGATCCTCCTTTCTCCCCCTCTCCTCCCATTTTCTTTCTCTCCCAAATGTAAAATACTTATTTTTTTTTCTCTAGAGGACTCTGTGCTCACTGTTTAATTCTTGACTCATATCAGAGGTCCTTCCAGTTTGACCTTTTGTCACTGCTCTGCTTGTTGCTCTCTGCTCCTTACTCTGTTACAGAAGCTCTGGTAAATTCAGCTTATAGAAGTTTCCATTTCATTACATTATTCCTCCTTTTGTATCACTGGGAAATGAAAATCTCATCGTGTCACCACAGTGGCTGTGGCACTCATGGAAAGTCACCGTGTTTCTTGTTGCCTGTTAATTGATCTGGATCCTAAATCAGGGAGTGCATGGGGACAGGAGCGTCTCTCACTGTGGCTGTTCCCTGGATTTACTGACACAGCAGAATTGTGCCAGTGGTGAAATTTTGGAAGGGACCTGATTCAATGTCCCCACAAGCCAAGGAGGGAAATGCCATTGTGCTGAGTGTCAGGCTTTCATTTGCTAAGTTAATAAAGGTTTCTGTTTTAAAATAATTCTGGCAGTGATAGGAAAGGCTCCAAGGCTCTGAGGATAACAGGATCACAGTGAGCTGAAGGTGGTTATATAGGAGACACCATCAGAATGCCCCTTTTTGTTTCTCTCACTCTTGAGATGAATGTGAGCTGTTCTCACCAGTGGATACCCTGTTAGTTCAGGGAGAAATCACTGTACAAGCAAGACTTGCAAAGAGTCACTGCATGGTTTAACATGGAGAGCCAGGCTGGCATTTTCTGAACATGCAGGTGCTGTTCTCTTTTGAGTGTGGACCCCAGCTGGTGTCATGTAGCACAGGGAGAAGAGAAGGAATTGAAAAATAGCTCTAGACACTGCTTGCTGTGAGAGAAATTCTGACCTTCTCTATAATAAAACTGAGGCATGAACTTTATAGATAGTGACTTGCATGTGAGAGGGAAAAATTTTAAAGGGTGGAGGAGCCTTTAAAAGTCTGCATTGGCATCCTTATATATTTACCCTTTTTGAGAGGATGGCAGCTGATAGATGTGTCACTGTGATGCTGCACAGTTATCTTCTTTCCCTGTCTCAAAATACTGCATTAGTGATACCATGGCAACAAAGAAGTTGTCTTTAAGTAAAGGGAAAAAAATAAAGCGCGACTTCAGCGTTCAAGAAAGGTGGCAGACTGACAGCCCCAGTCTTCCCTTTCTACCAGTAAGGCAGTGTTGGTGTCAGCTATGACAAAAGGTATCAGATTATGATCTCTGTGTTGTACTGTGACTGAAAACAAACCTGGGACACGATCAAAGACAAACCTACTACGGGGAGAGCAGGCTGAGAACCTTCTGAGAAAAGGTGCACTTGTTGGACAATTAAATTCTGTTTAAATTATACGTTTTTCTAAGAAGTGCATCACCTTGAAAAAACTTTCCTAGACCCAAGTTGTGTCCTCTTTCAGGATGGAATTCTTCTCTGAGTAGCCTCTGAGGAAAACCAGCTGTCCCTTGATACTGTGGTAGTTTTTTCCAGAGGCTGGAAAGTCAAAGGATATCTGGAAGGGGCAAGTTGAGATCTCTACCCTGTTTGACTTATTTGCATTTGAGTACAGCTCTCATGTCCACATGAGAGCCCTAAGCAGCACTAGATTGGCTTTTAAGGACTAGATTCTTTCATTTTCTCTAATTCAAGTTGTATTTATCATTATCACCAGAGACATTTGCTTGCTTTTCTATGTCTTAGGTGAAAGCTTTGACCTCCAAAGCTCACTGCTTTGTGTGATAGCTGATTTTGCAATGGAAAATAGTTCCAGAGTGAAAAACTGAGAATTTTGGCATAGCTCAGAGTTTAAAGAGAATATTGAGATGGAGAAGAAATGGCAGAGCAAACCCTTGAGTGTGAGGGTACCTCATAGATTGTGGCCTGGGAAAGTAATTTTCTACCTGGTTCTAATTTTTTTTCACTGGTCTGGAGAAGAACTGAGATGAGCAGTTGTGAGGCTGCAGGTTTCACTTTGATTACCTCAGCTGAGGGCCCAGCCCTGGGAACAATCCTGGCAGAGCCCAAGGCCTGGGTGGGTGTGAGGTTCCTCGTGCTGTCCCCATCCAATCTCTCCAGCCCTGACATGGAGGGGACCAACTTTCATCTCATGAATGACAATTCAGGTTCTGTGCTGCTCAACTTCTCAGTCTCCCTGACCCCATTAATTTCAAAGAATTTTGAATACTGTGCTGAACTGGAGCCATTTTTATGGTTATTACTAAAACTGATGAAGAACCTCTGGATCACCCTTGCGAGTGATGTCCACCAGACAGTGTGAATTCTCCCTGCCCATCAGGACACATCTCTGTTCCCTGCTTCCACCTGTGTTTGTGGTGTGTTTGCTTACAGATGGAGGAATGAGGAGAGAGGCAGGACCCTTCTGGGTGCAGAATTTCAGGTGTCACTGTTTGCAGAGGCTGTGTACTCACTGTGGACTTGAACTAGTGCTCCACACTCATTTGGAGCACATCCAGCAAGATTAATTCTTCATCTTTTCTAGCTGAAAAGTGCCTTTTGTTGAAGGCAGAATATTTCACAGAACCGTGTGTGCTCAGTTACAAATGTCATCAAGAGCACTGCTCAAGGCCAGGATGGGTTTTTTGCTGCTGGGAAAAGAGTGCTGCCACAGGGTCACACATAGAAAAATACAGAGCATCCTTTGTAAGGTGGAAAATGTGGCCTCAGGGAAAGCTTTTCTGAAATTGGGCCTGTGGCTCTCACAGGCTGGCTGCTGGGTGCTTTGAGGCTTGCCCTCCCAGTGTCTGTGTCTTGGTCATTCATCCATAGCAGGTTCTAAGTGAAATCCAGACTGCATCCTGAGAATTCAAATCTGAGTCCTGCTTTTATGGGCAGGCTGAGAAAAATCAAATCTGCTACTACTTCTGGTCCCAGTACAGGCTGCACATGAGCCAAGCTGAGCCCAAAGGGTAGAGGCTGCTCTCCTCTAGTCCTGCACCTTAGACGTGGTACTGGGAAAAGGAAAATGTGGGTTTAAGGGA
>VZUA01005047.1:1016-11881 GCA_013401035.1 Horornis vulcanius
ATGTTTGTTTGATCAAAAATATTAAACATGCTAACATGAACTGCAGAGTAAACCTGGTGTTTTCAGCGTGAGTATCACAAAACAGTAACACAAGTGGGCACTAATTTCACATTCTCCCTTCATTTATCAAGTGTTTGAGGTATTTTCTGTTTTTCACACTGAGCCAGATAAGCTATGCTCACTTACAGCTCCTGCTTGCTTCTAGAAGGAAGAACCATCAAAAACTGTGAAGCAAAATATAGGAAAAAAAAAGTTGAAAAATACATACACACACACACACACAAGTTTGCATGAGACCACATCTTCTGTACTTTCAGTAGCAGTGTGTTACTTGTATGTGCCCAGCACAAATTCTTTACATCAAGTAAGAGCCGTGGATATTTTTCCTTTGAGAAAGTGCTCCTCATGTTATTAGCAAATGGGCAAAGATGAGATCTGGTGTCTTTAGTTCCTTGTGCATACACATGGGAGGTCACAAATTGCACTACTACATTTGTGTGTAGGAGATAACAACATATAATCCCAACAGACTCACACACATACACTTAACCAAGCCTTGGGACAAGCTGATGTTAACAATAAACAGGGAGCATTATTATCTTATGGAAAGTATGTTCCATAAGAAATTTATGTAGGCTTCTAAGGTACACTGTAACATCACACATGCATATTTATAGCTTCACACGTCCCTTCCATCCTCAACCATTCCGTGAAAGCCAAGCTACATTTGACCAAATCTTAAGTTCTTTGATTTCTTAAAATTTAATTTCAAACCAAGAACTGAACTGGCCAGTTAAAGGAATTTAATGTAATGCCAATGTAAGCCACGGCTTGATGATGGTGTTCTCTCTTCCATCTTTTTTGTCCCAAACAAGATGCATTTTTATGTACCAAGGGCAACAATTAACCCAAAGCTTACACTGCAGGACCATCAGCTTTCTGAAACAAAAGTTTTGTGATGAGAGAGGCAAGTCGAGTGATTCAGATGTGAAATCCCAAACAGCCTATGGATCAATCAAACTGAATTCAGATACAAAGATGAACACATGCCTCTTACAAGTTCCTTTTCAGATAATGTTATTGCAGAGTCTCAAGCTACATGAGAAAGCAGCAGTGACAGACACACAGGCAGGCAATGCTTACATGTATAAGAAGCAAAGAGCACTGCTAGGTCATAAAACCTACCTTGCACATCTGCGCTAACATGCCTAACTTTACTTACATGAAGTACAGCTAATAACAGAAGTTTAAAAATATCCATTCTTTCCACAAAATGTGTTTTCTCCAAAGGCCATGCACCATGTATAACATCATACTTCAAAGCTTGAAAAAGCAGTGACCTTTAAGTAACACTGCACTTGCACATGCTTGGGAAATGCTGGTTCTTTGATGTTCAGACTGTAGTCAAACTCTGATGTGCCTACAATGCTACCTCTTATTTCCCACCAGTGTACTGCTGAACAGCAGAAATTAACTGGGATCAAGTGCTGTCAACAGAAACAAACCATGCAATAACACACTCCAGTTTGATTCACAGATGTCTGGTTAACAGAGTAAGCATTTTGGGAAAGTACAATTTTAATTAGGATACTTTCAAAAAGGTACTAGGAGAATATGGTAAGATTCCTTCAAAGTTATGGAGGAACAGCAGCAGCAAACCACAGCCTTAGTGATACCTTCATGAATAAACAAGTTGCTAACTACCACTGCCTTGCACCTCCCCCCTTGGAGTTTCTTTAACATGGTACAATTCAACTGCACACACAATTTGCATGAGTTAGGCACAGCTTTTGTCACCACCATGTCAGGTTTAAAATGTCACCTGTGACTTACTACACATGGAAATGGAGCAAGAAGAAAAACCTTACAATGCACCTACCCAAGACAAATCTATAGACTCATGAGATGATCAAATCTTGAGCAACCACTGTTAGAAAAGCTCCAGTCCGTGCCAGCTGTTCCTGAACCTCCAGTGGTCCACTGAAAAAGCATTTTATGGCAACCTATAATCCGTGTTCTGTAATGTTCAGCAGTTCAGCAAGTGCTCTGCACATAGCAGAGCCACCTCTGCAACAAGAGTGCCACAGCAGTCAGAGGAAGAACCACTGTCCCACCCAGTGTCCCACTGGCATTGCTGAGACTCTCTCAAATCCTGTCGCTCTCATCTCCTTGTAACCATTTTGCAAACACTGAGAAATTGTCCTACATCTCAACCTCTTACACAGCTCCATTGGAACCACACTGCCCAATAGAAAGTATTTTGAGAACTTTTCCAACTAATTATTGGTCTCAGAGGTTTTGCTTGCAGAGAACTGTCTGTGAAATGCCCCGTGTGGAGCAAGGGAGTGGAGCTTTTGCAGGGATCTCCTGTAGGGCTTGGGGAAGGAGTCAGTACTGCACAAAACCCAAATCTTACTTTAAATATGGTGTGAAAGTACCTTGTGAAGAGAGCATCTGTGGCTGGTGTGCAACTGGCTGTAATCTGTCCAGATTTTGGAAGAAATTATAGACAGAAACTAAAGAATAGGACAGCTGTGGTGTCTGGTGAACAGAACTGCTCACGTTGGCCTGTGTTACAAAGGATCACTAAATCTATTCTCCACTGGACTGTGGCAAAGCCACAAGGTTATTTTATTATCAAGAACGGTGTAGTTCAAAATAATACTGTATTCTGAACTACACTGAAACAGAAAATGAAGCTGGAAGGTTACTTAGGAAAAGTTTGGAATTGAAACAATCTAGCTCTGTGCTAATGATCTCCAGTGCTTCAGTCAAGTCAGTAATGAATATCTTGCCCCAACGTTATGATGTCAGTTTCTGAAATAGTACTCTAAAATAGCAGATTCATGGAATATCCAGCATTCAAGGCAGGTATTCATCCCTGACAGTTAAAAAGCCTACCTTCACAACACAGCTTTCAACTGATGTCATTTGTTTACTGCACTTGCTTCTGAAACATAATGAAGATGTGTATCATGCCAGTAAGAGAAATTTAAATGTATTACACCAAAGAAAAAAATGCCTGTCCCAGTGACAGTGACTGCTAGGTTTTTTTCCTCTTTCTCTGTATATGGAATTTAATAATCCATCTTAGTAATTTAAAACAGCCTCCAAAAAGAAGCCCATGTAAGCAAAGCTGCTATATAAATATAAAGCAAAGTTTATGGGAAGAACTAGCCCAAGGCTGTACTTGCCTACTGCTTCCATGGCCAAGGAATGATACAGTCTTTAATTCAGATGATTTGGGACATGTCAGCCCTGAAGAAAAAGCTATTTTCTCTTGATAACCAATGAAAAAGATACGGACAAAACTGACATCTTTATGTTATCTTACAGAAGTCACATTTATTGACCAATATATAAACAACTTCAATAGCATAGTGAAGGATATATGCCTAAACAGAACTGCTCCTGACAATCTCCCAGTATTTTCTTATGAAGTACACAGAAATAATTACCATTAACACAATCATTCACAGCAGAGCCCAGGAAAAGTATAATTTAATTTAGACTACTTATAGAACCTTTCCCTCTAGCAGCAATGGAGCCAGGCTCAGGGGTAGGAATGCAAATTCTCTGAGCATGACAGTGCTTGTTGCTAAATCTGCCTGCATCTAGTAAAATGCAACTACAATCTCCAGGTCCAGCAACTGTACAGAAAAAAAATGGAAAAAATAAAAGATAGTTCAGCAAAAATAATCTCTTCAAAGAATCATTAAAATTTTGGGCATTAGAAACAACACCTAATCACTATTATGCAAAAAGAACATTCGTGCCTTTACGTAACAACAACTGAACATAAACTACTCTTCCAACAAAATGTGACTGATTTTCAGCCTTCAGTAAATGCAGAATGAGAAAGGTGCTTCTTTTAGTCACAGAAAAATTACTGTAACTTAGAAGTTGTGTTTTTCCAAACCATAGGTGAGAAAAAAGCGTGTTCTCTCAAACAGAAGTGGACTAGTAACAGCCCAAGTAAGGCTGATGCTAACTCTTCTTTTTACACATTATTTATACTCACACTGAAAAACAAAGACAAATTTCTAGGTTAAAAAAGCGGTTGGGGGTGGGAAACATATTCTAGAAATGAGTCAAAAAAACAGGAATAAGCAGGAACCATTTATAAGGAAAACCTCTAGAGACAACATTCATTACAGATCACCAATTTCCTACCAGACAAAAAGTCTGTCTTCAATCATGTTTAGTTCCACAGTATGAAATTTTAACTCCCATTATGGAACTTAAAAGGTTTCTGGGAGCAATCAAACTGGAAAACTTCACATTTTTATGAACTTGGCTCCTTCCCTCCACTCTTTGTAATGCTTCCAGTTCTGTCACACAGCTGTAAGTGCCCAAACCCACTCAAGTAGCAGGCCTGATGCCTAGGTAGGGCTGTGCTGGTCAGCTGCCAAATGCCAGCCCTGGCGTGGAGTGCATCAGGGCTTCAGCACCCACAACCTGACTTCCCCTCTCTGGCGCACTTCTTTGGGTTTCTCATCTACCCTGTTTGTTGATTCTCACATGGCTAAAAGTAGGAGCACAACAGTAAATCTGATCCCCATATTTCTCTGACAAATTAGACTGGCTAATGTAATTAAAACCTGGAGGAGGTGAAGTCAGAGAGAAAGGGAAGATTAACACAGCTGGGCTGGCATCACCACAGGCATCCTAACAAATGGATTAAGGTAGCAGAACCCACTTGATGACTGTATTTTATGACTTCTCTTAGTGCCCTAGATTACTGAAACAGTTAAATTGCAACAAACTTCTCAGGAGTTGAATCATCAAGATATTAACATCCATCACAAATGCATCAACAACATCCTCAGCCACATCCGTGGGAGTGGAGCCAATGATCCAGGGAAAGAATTCCACTCCCTGAAACTCATGAGACAACCTACTTGAGGGGCTGAAGCTATGCCTTGCACAGAGGCTGAGGGAGCTGGGGGTTTGAGGGGTTTGAGCCTGGAGGAGGCTTCAGGAGAACCTCCTGGCAGCCTTCCCACACCTCTACAAAGGGGTCACCAAGCCAGAGCTGCTCTCCTGACTCAGGCTCAAAGTAGTTTAAATAGAGAAAATATAGATATAAAAGTGCAACTCAGAAGGTTCTGGCTGCATACAAGGAAAAATTTTTTACTATGAGGATATGGAGCAGCCACTGTGGACTCTCTGTCTTGGAGGACTTCAAGACTTTTCTAGAAAATCCCTGAGTAACCAACTCTAAATTCAGCTTTAGGTAGGAGATCCCTTTCTGAACGCCTGTGTGAGTCTCAGACATTTTCATCTCGTGCAAGCAAAAATGAAAAGGCTACGACCATGGAAAGAAGCACAAGTCAATTATTTCCCTCACATTTAGTTGAAGGTAAGATTCTTTCTACTCTAATATGATATTTTTTTGCTATAAAGTTGGAAACAGTTGTCAGACATTTACTAAAGGATGTAAAATTTGGAAGCAGTTCTAGAAAAAATATGATTCTTAACCATTAGTGGAACAATGCTGCATAGTCACTGACTTCCCATGACAGAAAAATCTTAAAATAATTTGTATTTTGGATGCCTGACCGTTCATATGAATTTCTTCTTATAAACTCATATAACTTCGAATTAATGCCTTAGAGCAAATAAAAAGGATTCCCCAACTGTACAAAAGGAAGCAACTTCATGTTTTCTAGAGCAAAAAGTAAGAATTTTGTACCATTCAATACACTGAAGAAACATCTGAACCGGCTGTGAAGAAAATAAAAAAGGAATACAAGTGAGGCCTAAACACCACAATTGCTGAAAATTTAAAAAAAAAGAGTATAAGCAACATGGCTAACCTCCTGCAAAAGCTTGTTGGTGAACACAGCAACCTTTAATTAGGAAAACAGTACATTCTATTATCCATATGCACGAGGACAAAAAGAACAGACCATTCACATTACACATCAGATATTTTTAACAGTAATGGTCGATGGAGCATTGCAATACACTGACACACAAGTTTCAGACTCATGGAGCAGACTGCAATATTGCAAGCCTCTGCAAACGACCTGAGAAACCTTAGCCATGAACACCCCACCCACTCCTGCTCTGGACAGGTGAATGGTTCCAGCCTTCTCAATCCTTTCTATCTCTTAGGCTGCACAACTTCCTTAGACATAAAATCACACTAGAACACTAAATTATGCCAAAGAAAAGGAATCCAATGAAATACACACTAGGGATTTGTTGCCAGTCTTTGACAGCATTAAAGATATTTTTAAGCTTTACTCATTCTGAATGTACCACATATTAGACTACATAATGGCTTATGTAGTGAGAAATACGTCCTTCAGACCCTGACACCAAACAGGCTGACTAACAGAGTCAATTTTCCTCCAAAACCTCCTCAACAAGTAGCTAATTAGTGATTAGACATCTGGGCAGAATCCAGCATGCAATGTGGGTAACAGAACAGCTTAATAAGAGTAGAAACACAGGAGCTGTTAGCTTCCCAAACAGGCTGCTCTGCACGTATGATGATACTGAAAAACATTACTTCATTTTTTTCATTTCTGAGTCTTGGTTTTGGGCTTTTTTGTTTGTTTTTCCAAGCAGCAAAAGTGACAGGAGATATACACAGGATATTCTATTTCAAAAGACAAAAGAACACTTTAGGCCTTCAGTGCTACTGGATTCCAAGGCCTATGGCAGACTACAGGCACTTTGGTTTAGCATACAGGCAGCTGTGGCTTGCGGCCAGCAAGGCTATTATAGGAGTTCACCACATTCTGCAAATCTACTGAAATATTTGTGGACAGAGGCTCCCTTCTCCAGGACATCACAGCAGCCTTGCTTAGCTGCTCTGAGAGCCCCTTGCACCAGCATCAATGACTTTGCTCATGTCCATCTCAACCAAAGCAACGTCCCCAGAGCACTCTTCTACTCTACACCACCAAGGAAAGCATTTATTTAACATTTTAATGTCTGAAACTCAGAAATCATGGCATCAAAACCTGTTGTTCCTGCTACGTTAATTTCAAAGATATTGCCTCTCTTTCAGCATTATTTCCCAGAGAGACATGAGGTTCATTTCAACTCTCCCAAAAGTGGAGATCCTTGCCTCTTTCTTGGAGGTTAAAGAAATTATAATAAAAAATATCTTAGAATCTAAATGTGGGGTACCTTTGTGATGTCCTAAACCTCTCCTCAGAGAGCTAGTTTAGAAAAAGAGGGGTTTGGCCTTATGGGAGAGGAAGGGAGGATGAAGGTTCCAAGCAGACCATCAGGCCTGAGCCAAAGTAAGCAGATGCAGAGTGTCCAACTATGAGGAGAGGGTAACAAGCTAACTCAGCTGCTGAATCATTTTTTCAACTGGTTTTTCCAAGAGCAAAACACAGGAGTTTCCAGCCATTGAGATGATAATACAAACACTTGAGAATTCAGAATAGGTTCCCACATGAGAACTGGAACATTTGCTTTTTAAATAATGCGGCTTTCCTCATTCTCTTACGTACAGTTCCTGACCCAGCAGCCACAACAAATAGATGCTGCCACGAGAAGCAGGCTGGTCACTCTGCTATGGTTTAGATCTGCCACTTGACGTGGATAAAATGAGGTCCAACACAGACTCATTTTGCTTGAAACACACAATGCTTGCTCCTGCAGCCTTTGCCTATCCTGGCAGCAGCAGCAGAGGAGAACAATGGTGCTAAACATCATCCAGTATTCAACGCTGCCCTTCAAATCAGTTGAATCTGTACAAATTTTGCATCAACACCACAGTGTACATTTATGTACTTCTAGTCACACGCTCTCCTAGTCTCAGTCCACAAAACCCAGTAATCAGATCTTACTTTGCTGACTTCCAATCACTGCTATAAAAGTGATTCTTAATTCTTGTCTTCTTTCATCAGAACAAAAACAACCTTAAAAGAATTTAAGTGTAAAAATTAGTCATGTGACTAGAGAAAACTTCTATAAGACCGTCAGAACTTCAAAATTTTATTTAGTTCTAAAGCAAAGTGAAAACTGAAGACTTTACGCTTCGAAGTTCTGAAAAAACACAGGGATAAAGGTTAAGCAACAAATCACATGATTCCTTTCAGCCTTTTAAATCACCATTGTAATAGGAAGTTCCAAGTCACTCTGGCAAGCTCCCACTGTTCTGGTGGCTACAATAATTTTGTCTTCCATCTCAAGCTTTAGACAGCATTTTATGAATATCTCAATTAAAATGAGAGACTTTATTTTGTGAGTTGTGTTTACAGGCTTGTTGTTTTTTGGGAATATTTTTGTTGGTTTTTTGTTTGTTTCAAGTTTCGTTCTCTCCAGTTTCACATTTTGTATTACATCATAATAACTTTTCTTCTGGAACAGAATTCCAGACAATCCATGAAATATCCTGATTTAAAAATCACTGACATTGACAGAAAAATAGCTAACCACTGAATGCTCCTGTTGAAGATTTCCTCATTAGTGTTCTACACTAGTCATCACACAGTCTTCCAGACAAAAATGGGCACCACAGCCCTGTGAAAGTTACTTTGCTCTATTACTCAGGCCAGCTTTGGTACTTCATTTCTCCCCAACAGCTGGCACACCTGCCTTGCTGCTTCCTTCTCACAACATTTCAACTGCTCCCTGACACACAGTCCAGCTGAAATCCTTGAAAACTGCCAGCTGCAAGGAGGAAAAACAATCCAAGATCATAGCCTGTTTTGATGAATGCACCACCCCCACAGAAGCCACGTATTGCATCACTCTCACACATCACAACTGTATCCTGAAATTGCTCCCACTCTCCACATCCAGGATTACAACTCTTACTTGGAGATTTCTGAATTCAGCAAGCAAAAATAAATGCCAATCAAATCTTCCATGCTCTAATGATGACTTCTGTTGCGTCCAGCATTACTTAACATTCTCACTTAGTTTCACTTTGAAACAAGGACTTTTTAAAAAAATTAAAAAATCAAAGTCAGACATATAATTCCATCTGCAGCAAACGCTCAGATGATGAAAATAACGTGTGAAAAAATGTAGGATGATTTCAAAAGACGCACTGATTTATGCCAGGGATTTCTATGTTTCATGGTTAAATTCTGCAGCTGAATTCAGCACACATCTGCACTCTTCTCTTGCTTAATAATTAGTTATGCAACNCACTGAAGAGTGCACTGACAGACTCAAGGCTAAAAGCAAAGTGGTGGCAGTTTCCTGTAATTCCTCAGAGTTTCCTATTGTAATTGTGAAGTGACTTTAGTACTGCTAAATTTTTTTAAGGAGCTGTAAAGAATAAGTTATTGGGTATATCACCCCAACCTTCCCAGCCAAGGCAGGGGGGGTGAGAAAAGAAGAAAAGAAGAAAGCTGGTAAGTTAGAAGATTGGAAATTGCACAGAGACATTTATTAAAGGCATTCACAATTCTCTGCTTCCACATTCCCTTGGATGCAGAGCTTCCAAGATTTTACTGAGAGGTCAAAGAACAAACCATTAATTTTCTAGTACATGTGTTAAGGATGTATACTCTGTTACACATTAAGTACAAAACGATCCTTGAGGATAATTAAATTTTTCACTAGGTTAAAGCACAGTAAAACAAAGTGTTTCTGGAAAGGATTGCAAAATGCCTTTTTAGAATGCTGCAAAAATGGTAAATGGCAGACTGCAGGACCCAGCTGGCTACTACAGTGAGCAGACAGTTTAATGGTGTTTGCTGCTTGTGTTTTAAATCAGACCAGTCAAGGAAGCCCTAAAACCTGAGCCAGCCATACAACCCCATCACTGAATACTGTAGTAAATAATATGTCACACTGAGCAATACCAACCTCACACTTTATTTTATATGAAATGTGATGTTTTCCGAGAAACATGTAAATAATGGAAGTATGGTCCTTTTGAAAGGAAAAGAAAGAAACAAACAAAAAAACCCACCACCCCAAATCTCACAATTACAAAAACTGTTTTCCGTCAGGACTAACAGATGTTGTCTCACTTTACTGGAGAGACTGCTGGGGATGGTTTAAAGGAGGCCAATGCAAGTGCAAATCAATTATCAAGCTGGAAGAAGCTTTAGATACATATTATTCTGTTGTCTTTTTCTCATGTCTTTTTCCCATTTTTAATGATGCCTTCAAGTCACAAAGTATTCTTAATCCCAAACAGAACTGATGGCACGTCCTCTCAAATACAAAAGCAAAGCAACTACACTTTCATTAACTTTTCAAAAGTAATTCATTAGCTATCTTCTTATTTTATAAGCCCATACAAAACATCAATCCTGGTGTAAATACATCCTGTAAAGCCCTTTAAATTCTTCCTTCATGTCATTTTATAAGCCAATTCAGTACCATTTTTATTTGTTCAATGCATGAATAAATCCAAACAACTTCACTGGGACATTCAGGAATGGTAAGAGAAGGTTGAAATATTCAGCTTACCTCCCTAATGAGGAACAGGTTCTCTTTTAAATATGATCCAACAGCAAGATCCTTTAATTCCTCCCTCTCAAGCTCTGCACACTCAGCTATCAGTTCCTGCTGATATTCCAGAAGAGTGACTCCAACCTACCACGTTAACTGCACAGGTAGCAATAACAGACCCACTGAGGGTGCTGGGATTTCTTACACCTCTCTTTGGCATTGTGCTTTTGTAGAAAGCATCTACTGCAAAGTAAACCAAATTGCAAACACTGTCAAAAACAGAAATTACTGTGAATAAAGTGATTATAAAATGAACAGAGTAATTTTTTGGTTTAGTTTTAATTGTTTACAAGGCAGATCCAGAAGTTGAATTTGATGACCCTTGTGGTTCCCGTCCAACTCATGATTATTCTGTGATTCAGATGGAATTTATTTCTGCATAATTGAAATAATGTCACAAACTACTTCCGCAACAATTT
>VZUA01005050.1:1184-14104 GCA_013401035.1 Horornis vulcanius
CTGGAGAGGTGGCAGAGGTGGCAGCCTGTCCCCACAGAGGGCCGTGGCCTGCCTCCAGCTGCCCTTCACAATTTGGGATGGCCTGTGTGGAAGCAGTTGCTTCCTTTTCCTCCAGTTTGCCACAGTGGGAATTTTTTTTTGCCCAAAGAGGTCACCCAGATCTGCCTCACCAGGCCTGGCACGCTCCTGGTGTTGCATCTGCACTTTTCCCATTGTCTGCACACCGGAATCTTGTCCTGTGCTGTGTTCATTCCAAAGCTTTCCCTTTCCTGTTTGCCAGCTCTGAGTTATGCTGTGGGAACTCCCTCCTCTGACAGTGGGGCCATTTATTGAATTAAGTCCTGGCAGATCCAGTCCTCATCCATCTCCATCAAGGTTAACCCCAGGGACCCCCAGTCCTGCTCCCCACACCCACAGACCTCTGGATGCAATCCTTCCTTACCCATCTCTTCCCAGCTGAGGTGTGTGTGGAACAGGGGATTTTAAAATGAGTTTTACACAAGTCCTGAGGAGTTCCATGGCAGCTGGAACTGCCTTAGGAAGCCAGGATGATGGTGCAATTCCACGTGCTTGGGGAACTTCTAAAGGCAAGGAAGCTCATCCATGTACCAAGAGCAGAAGTTCCTGAAATTCAGCTCCATTAACACCCCTGGATTGTAACAGTGCTGCTTTTTCCACATCCAGGACATTCCCCTACCATTTCCATGCTGGTGTGCCCAGTCCAACACCAGACTGAGCCAGGCTTTCTCCTGACACCCAACACTTCAGCCATTCTGCACAGGCTTTATTTAGAAACAAACACAAGTTGGGATCCTGCAAACTCTGATTTAAATCTCTTTATTTTTTACAAAAAATACATTTTAACAAGTAAATAGAAACCATTTCCCTAAGTCCACCGTTGTCCAAAGTGTAAATGTACATTGTAAATTTGCCATTTTTAATATAGACATGTGCTCTATTTCGCCATTTGTCTACAAGAAATTCAGCTACAGTCTGATGAAATGTAATAAATAATGATTAAGAAATGGAAAAGCTACACACCAAGAAGTGGGAAATATAAACTTTGCAAAATCCATACGTAGTTATATTACAGCCACCTCTTCCCAAATCAAACATTCAATTTCTCCTTTATAAAGTACAACAGTAGTGCATTCCCATTATTGGCATAGAGAGAGATCTTCCATAGAAATACTGTCCATGGAAAGAGTTCCACTGAACTGCAACTAAAAGGGACACCAAGGGATTAACTCAGGACAGTAGCAGTGCAAAAGCCAACAATATTGGCTTTATTATTTAAAAAAAAAAAAGAAGATACTTCCTATGAATTAACATACTGAACACTAATTAAATGATTTTTTAAAATTTTTATATCTTAAAGCAAGATCCTTTTTTTCTGGATAGCTCTTTGGGTGACCAATCCCACCACAGAGGAAAAGATGGATCTGCTGTCTTTGCCACCCAGTTTGTCATTCCCAACGACTTGGAAAGAAATCCCTGCAGCTGGTTGGGAATTTCTCTTGGTACCTTTGCTTCCAGCTTTTCCCATGACCATGGAAAACTGGGAAGATTTAGAGCACACAACTCTAAAAGGGGAAATGTGAAAAAGAGGAATTCCCTTTTCTTGTCTGTAACAAAAACTGTCTAAAGCTGCTGAAGCTGAACATTTTCAGCTGTAGCTCACCCTGTAGTTTACAGCATGGATAAAGAAACATCCCTCCTTTTTGCAAGTGCTTCCATCCAACTGGTCCATCCCCAGTTTTCAGGATAAAACCCTTAAAGAAGCCTTCTTTTGATAGTACCACACAAATATTCCCCAAATATGGCCCAAATTCTCACCTACTACTTACATTTTTATTCCATGAATGCAACACAGAACACTGCTGGGAGCAATGGAACAACACTGTGGGATACAACAACTCTGGGAAGGAAATCAAGGAAGTTCTGGGTTTTTTTTTTTTTTGCATTTCTAAGATATTCTACTATTTTAGAAGGGGAAATACTCACAGGTATTAATGCTTATATAAGATCCAAAGTCAACCAAAAGGTGTCTGTAGAAAAGTATTAAGATTCCTAATAGTAAAAATATCTGCAAATTTAATTACAAATACATTTCCAAAGCAAAATCCTTAATTAAGTACATCAGGGTGGGTCAGTATTGACAGCGTTCCTTTGAGGAGGAAGTGAACAGCTAAATGTGGAATATTTACACTGCGAGATCCACCTATGTCAAATATATAAAGTGAAGCAGCCCTATTTACAGTCTGAAACCTACAGGTAATAATGGAAGAGCAATAAAACTCTGCTAAAACATTGAGATTTTTAAGTACTGCTGATTTCATGCATTTGTTCCACCACTTGCCCTAAGATTTCATCCACCACGTCGATGTCATAATTCACTTGCTGCAGGTCCAGGTCGGGCATGATGGTGGCCAGGAGCTGTCCCACGTTCACTCGGAGAGAGCGGAGCTTCAGGCTGGGGAGAAAATGAGACAGGATTAGAAGGAGATGGAATTCTGTCTTCAGAGCTCACCTAACAAAGCTGGACTGATAATCCAGGCTGGAGATGCTCCATGACTCCCATAAACCAACAAAAAAAACCACGGATGCAGGTAAAGCTGCATCAAGATTATTTCTAAATCTACCAGTTTTTCCAAGCTTCTCTTCAGCTCTCAGCTTGAAGGGGAATATTCCCTCAGTTTCAAACCAATACTAAACTGAATTCCCATCTGAAATATTTCAGGATAAGCATTGGTACAATTCTTTACCCCACACCACCTGTATTTCTCAAAGCAATATTAAGCCCTGCTATTTTTATCCATTTAGAAACCCAAACTACCACAAGCCACAGGAATAAAAGGAGAGAAAAAAAAAAAAGAAGAAGGCAAGAAAGAGGAGTTTGTCCAAAGTCTTTAAAATATAAAATAAGAGTTATAGCCCAGGGAAAAGGCTGTGCCTCCCTTTTTTTGATTTCTTTCCTGGACGTCCTTGCTGTGTCCTCTTCCTGATCAAATTGTTTTGCCATAAGCCATCCCTTCTGTGGCCCATTTCCTTTATCATCTCCATGACCAGTCCTCCCAGTGCTGCCATATCTCCATCAGCTTGTGGGGGAAGTAACTTCCAAGTCCTGCATTTATTTGCTAATTCTTTTTTAATAAACACAAGTCAGAGCTATAAGGAAAAATAAAATTAAATGCTGACAGATAATTTTTAATGTGGGTCAGTTTCTTTTTTAGGACTGCAGGGGATTTGTGAAAATTATCCAGCTCCTTCTCCACCCTTTGCCAGGGTGTCCAGAGGTGGATGCAGCACTCCCTGGCTGGGCTCCCAAAGCAGCAGGGAGGAGGCACTGCCCCAGTCCAGCCCAGCAGGAGCTGGTTTGTGGCACCAGCAGAGAGCACTGCAGGCTCACACTGCCCTGCCACTCCCCCAGCACCAGGGCACCTTCCTCCAGCTGCTTTCCCAGGAGCTGCCTCCAGCCTGTGCTCCTGCATTAGTCACAGGTGCTCTTGTGGAATTTTCAGGGGCTTTTTTCCAGCCTATTTTTGTCCAATTTGTCAAAGTCCCTCAGCAGCAGCTCTGCCCTCCTGAGCTCCCTCCAATTTGATGGCATCAGGAATTTGAGTTCATTTGGCCTGGACACCCAGGCCATGAATCCCAGAACCCCCAGGGTTGGAAGAGACCTTTGGGATTATCCAGTCCAACAATCACCCCAAAAATCACCCCCAAGGGCCACCTCCTGAGCACTGCCACAGACAGTGACTCCAAACCTCCCTGGGCAGCTCATCCCAAGGCCTGACCACTCTGCCAGGGAAATTTCCTTTCCCAATCTCCACCCTGAGCCTCCCCTGGTGCAATTTGAGGCCATTTCCTCTCCTCCTTTCCCTGCTCCTCCTGGCAGGGAGCTGTGCAGAGCAATGAGGTCCCCACTGAGCCTCCTTGGCTCCAGACTGAGCTCCCCCAGTTCATCTGCTCCCTCCAGGATGTGTTTTCCAGCCCCTTCCCAGCTCTGTTCCCTTCCCTGGTCACGCTCCAGCCCCTCAGTGTCCTTTTGAAGTGGCACAGAACAGGACACATGAGGTGCAAAAGCCTTTTCCATTCTTGGCCTTGCTGCTGATGCCCAGTTTGCCCTCAGTCAGCCCATGCTGCCTGTCCTTACTCCCTACTGACTCTCATGGGGGTGAAGGTGGCTTCCAGGTAGATTTATTCCATGTTTTCCCTGGGACTGAGGCTGCAGTGCCAGGATGGAGCTCTGGCTATCCTAAATACAAGCACAACTGCCTTTTTCCAGGAATGTTAACTTTGGAGATACTTCAAGGCCCTCAGCTCCCTCTGAAATGCCTGTCATCTGGTGCCAGGGATCAATTTGCTGAATTGGTCCCTTAATTGAGTCCCCTTTAATCACAGGTGATGCTTCACCCCTTGGATTCCCCCCTGGCAGGGACCTCAGCTCACTCTGCTTCCACCTGCTCTGAGTTTTGTGTGTGTGCTACTCCCACTTCCCAAAGCTGGAAATTTCAACCCTTTTTTAATTCCAATACACAGCCTGGACCCTGAATCCACAGGATTTGCATGCAGCAAGGAGTTCTTACAGGAAAGTTTCAAATCCAGACTTTTCAGCTGATTCAAGACAGAAAAACAGACCCTCAAAGTGAAGGTCATTACACAGCAGAAAATAATGGTCACTCTCTTTCCTGCCTCCCTTTTCTCTCCTTGATTTGCAAGTTGTGTTTAGAAATTATGTAACATTTTTGATATTTTAAAAAGTATCAGTTTGCCATTCTGTTGTGCAGTGGCCAATCCTGCTCACACAAATAAATCATAAATCACAAACATCACTTGATAAAATAAAACAAAACAAAACATTAGTTAGGAGTCACAAAAAAAGAATTCTGAGCATCACATTTTATTATCAGACATAACCTTCACCAGAACATTTCAAATACAACCAACAGACAAAAATCTTGAAATAACATCTAGAAAGAACAAAACTGATACCTTTCTCCATCAGAAAAATTTACAGAGTCTTCTACATTACTGGTGGTAGAATCATTTGCACGTGCTACAGCCTGTGGGATTGAAGCTTTTAACTGAGCCAGCTCTGCCTTGAGCTCCTCACACTGACAGGCCATCTGATTCTTCTCCACTTCTAGGACTTCAATCTGCCAATCAAAAGAAAAATAAAGCTGGAAAAACTACTCAAAATCTCGTGGAGTAGAAGTGCTGTGTAAGGAATGGAGGTAATTTCAGGAGAGGAGTGTTTTAGCAGACGTACCTCGCTTTTGTACCTGTCTCTCTCAGTGGTGCACTTGTCCAGCTGCCTGAAAACATCATCCAGCTGCACTGCCATCTCATCCACCTCACTCTTGCTCTCGCCATCAGCACATTTGCTGCACTCAGTCTTTAGGTTCTGCAGGGTGCTGCACTGCTCCTTGAGCGTTGCTATCTCCCCCAGGGCCTGCTCATAGAGAGCTGTCACCTCTGCCAAGCTCCTCCCGTCAGCGTTTCCTTCTCCAAAGGAGGGAACTGTCTCTGTTGCCTGATGGCACATTTCCTTTTTTACATATTTATTATTCATCTCCAAAAGCTGCTGTTCCAGTGCTTCTACCTGTTTGGTTAATGCTTCACATTTGCTTTGGTACATTTCTTTTTCGCTGTTCAATAACTGCAGCTGATTCTTCAGTTCATTTTCCATCTCTGCAGATGTCTCAGGGACACCATTGACCTTGTGCTGTTCCTTTTCCACCCCTGCCCCAGGAATCTGGACAGGGATGTCCTCCACCTCTTCCTTTTTCACCACCAGCTCTGGGAGCTCTGTCTGTGTTCCTGAGCTCAGCTGTTCACTTCTTGCCTCTGAAGTGCTTGCAGTGCAAGGTTCCCCCACGGGAGAGTTTTCCTTCTGCTTCTCCTCCTGATCCAAATTGATACATTCTGTTTTTACCACAGGAACATCAGCATCTGCTGAAGGCTTTGGAGTGCTGCTCTCCTCTAAAATGATGACATCTTCATCATCATCCTCCTCCTCGTGGTTGTTGAATGTTTTGTCACTGAGCCGAGGCGTCTTTAGGGACACAGGTGTCGCACAGCTCTGCGTCCTCCTTTTCAGACTGAGGAGGAAAACATTAAAATAATCAGTTTATTTATATTTAAATCAGTTTATTTATATTAAAATAATCAGTTTAAAATGCTGCCAAATCATTTGTTTCCAACCATGTGCAGCATTTCTCTGAACGCTGTTCAGAAATTACCACTCCAGAAAACCCCCTGAATGGGATTTTAATTTGTGTACCCGGAGTAAATTCCTGTAAAAACAACTGCCTGCCATCCACACACTCCCACATTATTCTGAAACAGACTCAGTATTCCCAGGAACATCCCCACAGAGCTTCAGGAAAACAGCCTGTGGAGTGTGGAGAACACAAACTCTGCTCCTGAGCAGACAAATCACTGAAAAGATTTCCTTTGTCATTTTCTTGCATTCACTTTTGTACTTGACAAAGTCTCCATCCCTGGATGCTCTCAAAATTCCCACAGGAATTTTAGCAGCTGAAGCTGCTTCCAACACCATCATTTTCATTCAGTTATTAATTTGAGAAATAAAACAGGAATCTCCTTTGTACAGGTCCACTCACCTGCTATCAGCATCCAAATGAGGGGAAGAGACTTGAATTAAAATAGGCAGAGATCTTCTAACAGAAGCATCTGATGATTTTGGTATAATTAACCTTGGAAGAGCTTCCTTTGTATTTGGAGGTGAGAAAGTTTTGAAGTCTTTACTTGAAGAAACAGGTGTTTTTATAAGTATTTCATTATTGACCTAGAAGACAATGTAAGTTAAGAATGGTAATAAACAGGTATTAGTAGATTCTTTGAGATACATTTAATCAGTTTTTTATATACCAACACCTAAAATTCTGACAATTCCATATCCAAGTACCTCCTTGAACCCAGGCTCAGGATTTTGGGATGAGAAAGGCTGAGTAAACTATAGCAAATCCCAGTTTTTCATTTTAAAGTGCTGTGCAGAGTCCCAGGCAAGAGCTTTTCCCAAGCTGTGTCTCTGCCTGGAGTTTGCCCATCGGACACAAATCCAGGACAGACATCCCTGGGAAAGCTGCTCAGTTTCCAGTTGGCCCAAAATGAGCAATTATTTCACTTTTAGAAATCACTTTTGTACTGGGGGAAGATGTAATGGCAGAGAAACAATAAAATGCAACAGGTTAAAACAGCACATGCAGCATCTCTTCTCCAGAAATGAAGTGATCTTAGGTCAGAAACTGACTTTGAATGCAACTGAAACTAAATCCCACATAGGAAATTTGATTCTGAGCTACAATCCAGACAGTGCCATCAAACACCTTGATCTGCATCTGGATCTAATCTGAATTTGAGGGTCTGTCTATCCCCACCCTCTGAGATCCCCACTTTTAAGGGCATCTTTACTTTCATATCCTCATCACATCTCTCTCCAACAAATCCCCTTTCAAGAACTGGGTGTCCTGCCATAAAAGCAACCACGAGTGACTGACATCTCTTCCAGTTTTGGCCTTTGTCCCTCTCAAACTCCTTCCTGGGGAGAAAGAAATGGTGGATTTTCCATCACTGGGCAGCAAAGAAAGGGGATTTTGGGTTTCCTCATGGTGAGCAAATCCTGCAGAGCCATCAGAGTTACCTGGTGGCTGTACTCCAGTCGCCTCTTCAGTTTTTCCCTGTCCCTGCACAGCAGCAAGGAAAAAATAGAAATGAAGAGCTTAGATTCAAACTGTTCATTCATTATAAAAGCTTAATCTAAGCTCTAAAAGCAAACACAACACTCCTCATCTCAGCTCAATACAATAATCCAAGTATTCTTGTTTATTGAATGAAAATTCCCTCAGGAAGCTGGAAGCTTGTTTGAAGTTAGCTTAACTTCAAACAAATTCCTTCTAGATTATTTATTAAAACATTTGAAACAACCCCAAACTCCCATTTCCAGAATGTGAGGCAGCATCACAATTACCCAAATCAATTTCTGTCACACACCTTAGCTAAGAACCCTTTTATTCCTAAATAAATGTATTGATCTTTTTAATAATGCTTCAGTGTGAAAGTTTCACAGCCAAGGTCTCCTAACAGCCCTCAGAGTTTTGCTTCTGGGACATCCCAAACTATTCCCACACTGCCAAATCCTGTGGAAGCTGGACTTTCACCCCAACTGCTGCACAGCTCTCCTTGCTAGTTTTTAGTGCTGAGGGCTTTGGAGAAGTCTCCAGAACTCACTTTTTCTTGTAGGTTTTCTCGTATGTGGGATGTATTAAATCGTCATCCTCTGGTTCCTCTGGCACGTTACAATTCCTGAGGGAAGGAAGGGGACAGGAAATAACCCACAACAGCAGGAGCAGAACACCCCCCTGCTGCTGCCAGGTGCTCAGGGGGGACTGGGGGGTGTCCCTGGGCTGTGTCCTTACCGGAATTGGGGGTCAGGGTTCAGGGAGCAGTACCACTTCTCCGGCAAGTGCTCGATTCCGTCCGGGAGCTTCCGCCACTTGAGGCATGCGTCACACTGCACCCACGTCTGGTCAGGCTGTTTCCTGGGCAAAAACCAAAAGAAATCAGGATCTGCACATCAGAGAGTGTTCATGTATCACATAAAGCAGTGACAGGGTGTTCAGCTCTCTGCTGTCACTCACTGGATCTCCTCGACGGGCAGAGCTAAGGGATATTCCTCGTTTTTCTTGGTTTTCATCTCGTTCCAGTAATCGTTGAGCTTTTCTCCCAGTGCTGCTATCGTGAGTCTACAAAGAAAGGAAATTAAAGGCCACCTTGAGTAATCCAACCCTAGCACAGAAAGAACCTTTATAAACTCCAGTGACAGAATAACCACTTCATTATGTGCATGAAGTGTATGAACCACTTTATTATTTCTAATTGCACAAGAGTGGGAAAAAGTTCTTCTAAAAACTTTTCCTTTTATAAAAAATTGGGGTTTTTTAATTTAGGAACCTGGAGAAATGAGGAATTGTATGAAGTCATGCTTCTCAGCAAAGGAATTCCTGGAAATATGAGTCAGAGCACAAAAGAACCAAGAGTGCTGTTCATGGACAGAGCAAATCCTGGAGGGGCTTCACCAGTTCAGCCTCAATCAGAGAATTAAAAAAAACACAAAACCAATCCAGGACCTCACCCTGGTTTGGGCTGTGCCTGTACATGCAGGTCCATGGCTACTCCCAGCTGATGTCCAGCTTTGTAACAAGGAGCTGACAAACATTTGATCACTTCAATGTGATTTAAAGTCTGCACTCTGATAAAGGGAGCAGGTCAATCTCACCCAGGGCAATTTTCAGTTTTGCTTCCTGCTCAGGGCTCATGGTGCAGCTCAGGGACTCCCAGAGCTGGCACACCCAGGAGGGAGAGGTGAGGAACAACAAAAGAGCTCCCAGGTGAGCTGGAGGTGAGCACGGGCCCTGTCACCTGTGGAATTCAGTGGATGAGTAACCAGGCCCAGCCCTCCCTGACACTGCCCCAGGCCTTGAACCGACACAAATGTTTGTGCAGTGAACTCCTGTGACCCAGAGCCTGGATCCAGGTCACCTCTGAACCCCAGGCTGGGATTGCTGACCTAGGGGGCACCAGAAGGGCAGAAATGAGCAGGGAGGCAGGGATGGGACCACATCCCTTCTCTGGGGAGGGAAGAAGTGCAGGGCACCTTCCCATCAGGTTCACAACTTTCCAGCCCAAAACAAAAACATCTTGTCAAAGCCTGGAGCACTCCTGGCAGAAAAACCTTCCCAGGAGATGTTTCAAGTGTGCTAACACCCACATTCCAAGTGCTGGGGGGGTAAAATCAGAGGAAGCTGGGAAGTTCCATTCCCATAGTAACAGTCCTGAAATCAAAAATGCAGTTGCTGCTTCCTGGATGGAATGCAGCTGACATGGGGAATGTGTTCCTGCATGAGAAACAAGAGTGGAGACAGCACAGCCAGGTCCTGCTGGAGTCCCTGCAGGAATGGGAACTCCATGGGACCAGGAGCTGACAGAACACACAGCAGCCAAGAGAGGAGAAGCTGTTTTGCTGCTGAAGCAGCAGCTGGGGTGAAATCCCTCTCCTCAGATGAGCTTGGTTCATTGTAATTTAATTGTAAGATTAACTCACACCTCCACCCCAAAGTTATGTCCAGGAACAACTGGATGTGGCACCCAAATGTTTGGAGGTCTTTTCCAAACTTCATGATCCTCTGATTCTCCCCACTTGGCTGGATATTGATTTAATTATATTCAGGACAGACTGGTTGGGCACAAAGTTCCCACATTTCCTGGGGTGCTAACAGACAAATCAAACCCAAGGGATTGAGGAAAACCCCCTTTCATATGAAATGTTAAAAAACCCCCAACAAGTGGAAAACATTCCCTGCTCACTGTGCCTCCCAAGGGCATTCCCAATTCCTGCCCCTCTGCCAAGGGAGCTGTTGGTGTCACATACAGGATCAGGATCACCAATGTTTGCAATCCAAAATTGCCCAAAATTTCCACATTAAAAGCACTGTTAGTTGGGCACATGGAAAATGCCCCCTCCTAAACAGCCACAAAAGAATATCCAGGGAAAAACAAGGCTGGTGTGGATATTATGGGAAAATCTTTATAAGGAAAGAGACAAAGAGGGGCAGACAAAAAAGTGTCTAAAAGGAGCTGTCTGCATTTAAACCAAGTTTGTCCAGAACACCAAAAACTTTTATTCTTCCTATTAAAAGAAGCAGCTTTATCAAGTATTTTCCAGGGAATGACAACATGGGATAGAAAATACAGATAAAGATACCTGTATTCATTGGTGTAGTCAAAATCTTGTTTGTTGTGAGTTGGTTTTAGGAAGTTGCATTCAATAATCCCAACAACACCCACACCCATGTTGTTTGCCTGCAAGGAATTAAAGTTTATCAGGAAAACCAACACAAAATCCATGCCAATATTGCAAGAGTTTGCTGGAGGTAATTATTAACTGTACCTACATTGGGTAAAAAAGGATTTTCTGACTCTTCTGCAAAGAGAGAATCTTGATATAAACCCCCTAAATAACAAATCCTCTGTTCCACTCCTATTTTTGTCCTGGAAGATATGCTCAGATTCATATTTTTGTATCAAACAACCTCAAAAATAAACAATTTAATACAATTTTTAACTGCTGCATACAGCCAAAAGGTTATTTTATGAAGTATACATCAATATCTTGCTTTCTATCCATATTTTTTTTTAATCAGTCTGAATAAAATTTGTCAAGATGTTAAAATATTTTGAAGCCTTAATTTCTTACCTTTAACTGACAGCCAACTCTTTCATAAGCTTTGATGAGTCTGTTTTTGTGGTACATCATTATTCCATAATGATCTTTGTTTCTGCAGTTAAATCCAAAAGTAATTCTGACTGTTTTGGCCTTTGAGCAGATATTAAGGACAAACAGAGTGAATCTCATGGAACACAAAAAAATAAGAGCTACTCTGAGTGGTTTTAGAGTTCTCTTAAATTGAGATAATTCCTTCAGTATGACTTAAAAAAACCACCAAAAAACCCCAAAATAACCCAAAATTCATCAATATAACTGCAACTGAATTGAGTTCTGCAATGGAAATATTAAAGGATACACTGAGAAATTTGGGTCTGTAAATATCCTTCTCAATGAAGGCCAAACTTTTGGAAACCAGCTGTGTTTTCACTTTCTGTCCTCTCAGGATGATCTGCATGGTTGGCTTCAGGTACAAAATACTGCAATAAGCCTATAAAACACACATTATTAAAATTCAAACATTTGCACCCTCCAGCTTCCAAAAATAAACCAAATTTTTAAAATCCATCACGTACTCTTAGGGAGTAATCACTTTCTGGAACAATCTGGTCCATTCTCTCCTGTTTTTTGTAGCCTCTTTTGCCTGTTTCATCCAAGTCTTCTGGAATTCTGATGTCGTATTTATCCTTGTCAAAGTCAAATTCTGGTTTGTCGTTTTTATCTCTAAGAATGAAGATGGGAAAATGTATGAATTATAGGGGGGAAAAAAGCAAATACAAGAAGAGGTGTTGTGGTGCAGCCAGGAAAGAAGGAATAAAAGGGGAATTCCTCAGAGATTTGCTAAAATACACATTTGAGTCCAGCTTCCCATTTTTTTAACTGCACACAGTTTGTTCCAGTTATTCCACACTCAAAGAACCCCCAAGCCTTTCTATGTTTGCATACACTGAAAGAAAAAGTGAAATTAGTGAGAGGCAAGAGACTGGATTTATCTTACTTTCTAAGATTCCAAATGATGATCCTGGTGCCTTTTTTCCCCATGATGGCATCCAGCTCAGCCAGTAATTTCTCCTCAGTAGTGAACAAGGAATGTGCCAGGATGGCCTTGAGGCTGTTCTTGGATTCTGCTAGGTCACTGATCTGCCGTGGGCTCTGTGTTAAGGAGAGGGACTTGGAATGGAGTAAAGATCTCAGAAAATGAGGAAATTTCTGGACTCAGTTCCCAGCTTCTCATTCAAACTTGAAGGTTTTAACCAATTACAGCATCTCCCAGAACTTTTTTGGCTTATGTCTCCTCTCCAAGGAGAAAATCTTGCTATAAATATAAACATCCATAAAAGCAGCCAAGGATTTCCTTCAGGTGACGTTAGTCCCCAGATTTGGGATGTACCCACAACTTTCACAGAATCCCTGGGTTGGAAGAGACCTCCAAGATCATAGAGTCCAACCCAGCCCCAACACCTCAACTAAACCACAGCACCGAGTGCCACATCCAGTGTTTATTTAACACATCCAGGGATGGTGACTCCACCACCTCCCCAGGCAGACAATTCCAGTACTTTATCACTCTTCCCATAAAAACCTTTCTCCTGATATCCAACCTAAATTTCTGTTGGTGCACGCTGAGACTGTGTCCTCTTGCTCTGTCAGTGCTGCCTGGAGAAAGAGA
>VZUA01005051.1:4979-18599 GCA_013401035.1 Horornis vulcanius
AGATAGTATTTTGGCAATTTAAAAAAGTTAATTCTATAGCTTTCCATCAGGCTTAATTCTACTAGAGATCAACACCAATGCTAATGTATTGAAAAAGGGCATGAGGACTAACTGAAGTTTTACAAAAGCTCACAGCTAAACATTCTCATGTTATTCTTCTGGAAGTAATCTACAACTCTTTCAGTGTACAGCTCCAGCACAGCAGAGTGTTAACATAAAACTCTGAGAAGTATTTCCTTACCTGGCCCAGAAGACAATCTATACAAAGCTTACTGAAAGCAACTTTAGAGAACAGCGTGCCTTAGCAACTGCAAAGGATTATAAGCTACTGATGACTTAATTTTCCATCTAACAATTCAAAAATTTGCAAAAGCTTTCTACACTGACCCTCTGGGGAACCAATCCCTGAGGTGGCATAACAGAAGCACTAGAACTCAGTAGATCACAAGCTTAAGGACAAGGGCACAGCAGGTATGCACACACAAGGTACACCATATCTATCATCCATCTGAAATAGAACTGATCCCAAGCATGATACAAACAGGAAGGAATGGCACTAGACTTCTCAGAATTCCATTTGGACTGCTGTTTTAAGAAACATTCTTGATTACTTGTGCTGTAATCCTGCAAAGCTGAAGAACAAAGGTAAACTGTTTTCTGGAAACAAACAAACAAACAACAACAAAATAAAAATCCCACACCCTACAATTCTAATTGAAGCCTCCCTAAGATGGGCTGTGATTACATCAGCGCTCTATACATGACTGATCAAATCACTACGACATCACTGTGAGAAGAGTTAAAAACATTGTGTCAGAGGTCCCAGAATTATTTTAAAAGTTTTAAAGGATAAATTCATCAACAGCCCTTCTGAGTGGCTGCACAGCCCTCTGGCATATCATCAGCAAACTTGCTGAGGGTACACTCTGCCCCATCACCGAGGTCATCAAGGAAGATGCTGGCCAGTATGAAGGACTGGCACAGACCACTTGTTACCAGCCTCCAGCTAAACTTTGTTGCACTGTGCACTAGGTCAGCCTTCATGATGTACTAGACACTTCTCCTGGGAACAGAAAATGCATTGGCAGAACCAGAACTTTAGTAGTGAAAGAACTTTTCTTTTTCCACATTCTATGAAAATAAGTTGTTACATGAGACTATTAAGAGGTGAAGTAATTTCCAGGACTTGGAACACAGTGTTTAAAAACATATTTTTCATCTGCCAGGTACTAAGGCTATTTAAAGGACAGACACGAGAGACTTTCAGTAACTGTTCAAGCAGCTATGAGCTTAGTCTTCTGTTGTCTCCTTAACTATCTTGTAGTAATAGAAGTAGTAATTTCTGCTTTAGGTTAAAAGTAAACATGGGTATCACTCAGACTGAAAAATCTGTAAACAGAAGAGCAGGCTGAAAACAGTCATCACTGATGAAAGCCAAAGACCACCTTACACAGCTAAAGCTTACCTACCAAAAAGGTCAGGGAAAAGGAAATTCTGTGAGGGGGTGATGCAAGGGGTCAGAGCAGAACACAACTCACCTGTCCAGCAGTATGTGGGAGGGTTGATTCCCAACAAGAAACCCATTGCAGGGCAGAGGAGAGACTACTTGCACAGTAAACAAAGATGTTGAGGAATGGATAAAAGGAGAAAGAACAAAGTAAGGCAATCCATGACCATCTTTCCATCTCTTCAGGAGGCTGTGGAGAGGTGGCTGGAAGTCAAGAGGAACCAGGGCAGCTGGGTATTGCCATTAGTGCCTACAAACTAATTAGGTATGTCAGAATACCTATTATACCTTATAGAGAAACTGCATCTGCCTAAAGCAAAATAGCTGTTGATTTCCTTTGGAAAAGAAAGTTGATGCCAAAGCCAGAGAGACACATTTGATACAGGTACTCTTATACAGCACGCTGTGTTTCTGTTTTATGCTCTGCCAGAGCATGAACATATAGAGCTATTTTCAAAAGTAAGAACAAACTTTTCAATTACCGCTGGAGTTTGCCCTGCCCCAACTTCCCTACATGACAAATTTAATCTGAAAAAAAACAGGACTCAAAGAGGATAGGAGGGAAGGGGAAACATTACATTACAGGATAATTTGCAACAAACCTTGAGATGCCTTTAAAGGAATAGCATCAAGGTAGCTGTTCTAGTTTAACAACAATGCAGGAAAACACTATTTCCCATTACTGCTTTTCCTTTTGACTCATCTCACTTTACTTTGCAGTTGGAGTTAAAACTACAAGCTTATAAACCTGTCTACACTACAATGTAATCAAAGCATTTCATACCACCTAATCTGTTACAATTTTATTCTGTGTTCCTCTCATTGAGCAGGACTTTGCCAAGAAAACCATCCAGAAGTATAACACGGAATATAGATATACAAGAAGCACATACACATTTTCAGTCCTGTTTGAGTTCTGAAACAAACAGGAATGTTCCTATTGAATAATATTGGCATTCCTACATTTATTTTTGGAGGGTGAAGCAGGGGCCCAAGCACCTCTTATCCCAGCAATCATATTGGTCAATTTCTGCATATAAAACAATTGCAATGTCTCCATGAACCTACAAATCCTCCTTTCATATTCAAAGTTAAGACTTCTAAGTGTTCTGCCCACTAGGACCCTGATGAATCAAGGACTGTGACAATCTGTAACTATTCTACAACAGTCCTGTTTAGAATAACCTCAGTAACACACCAAAGCACACACTATCTACTGAGCCAAAATCCCAGGAGACAGGGTAGGCCAGTGGAATCATCCTTCACCTCCATGAGCCCACCAGGAGAACTGCATAGCATCAGCAATGCAGAATTTCACCACAACCACCAGTGGGGTGGGAGAGAGACGTGCGGAAGTGCAGGGGCAGAACAAGACTGGAAAAAAAGTTTCTTATCCTTTCTGCAGACAGTAGATACTGGGAGGAATCCTCCTTCAAGCTGCCTGCTTTTAAAGATACATCAACCCTTCTGCCAAAGAGGATCAGAAACAGGGACTATGGCTGGAGTTTCTATAGCAGGTGAGAAACATCTGCTTCTTATCAAAGTTATTCCCTAAATAATGGGAAAAGGAACATATTTCAGCCAGTAATAGGAGGTGGTCCTTTTGGGTTTTAAGCTGAAACACCAAATCTGTTCTCTGTCTTTTGGGCTCAGTGCAGGCATTTCCAAAGTTATGTTAAAACTGGATATTGTCTTTAACTTGGTGGCAGTGGGAGAACAGAAATACATACATGTGCATTAGAATATGAAACAAGCAATTAGAGGAAATACTAAGATAGAGGACTAACACAAGATGAAACATGAGGAAAGCAGATGCTGAAGAGTACATGAAGAAACGACAGTAATTTGCAATTGACAGAGAAGATGAAAAATGAAAGAAAAGCAATATGGAGATGGCCTAAGACAATCTAACAAGCACACTATTACAAATATTTATTAGATAAATTAGAGCTACAAAAATAACATCTGACATGCCTTAAGAACACCAGTAAAAATTATTTGTCAATATGCAACAGCTGCTTTTCCTTATGCTTTCCCAGATATAAGCTATTTTTAAAACATGCATATATCAAGTTAGGTTACTAGACTTTATAATTAGAGAAATGAGTAGAACTCTTTTCCTTGCAGATGGAAGAACTACAAGGTCTGGGGGTGAGAAATAATATCATTATTTTTCCTTAGTCTGACAAACAAGCCAACTCACAAGCAATGAAACACTGGTTAGTTCATATGTAACAAGTTAAATTAACAACTGTGAGCATCTCCTAATATGAAAACTGCTGGTTTCCTAAATTACTAATTTTACTAATTTAACTACTAATTTTTGTCTGTGCCTTTGCAAATGTGAAGCTATTTTTTTGTAAAGGTGTTCTTCATAGATTCTGCTTATAAACTTTCTACTAAACAGGGAAGATATCACTCTCCAGTTTCACTGAAAACTAGTTTCACATCACTTCAAAATACAAAAAAAAAAAAAACAAAACTAGAACAAAATAGCACATTTGATTTCAGTATACCCTCCCCTACAACTAATGTTCAGTAGTAAAGATTATATTATCACAGTATAGCATTTATATATTTCAGGTCAACCACAATAAGGGTGTTTCTGGTCAATTTTTTAATTTGAAAGAACTTGATCTATTTTTCCATTAAAAAATTACAGATTCATAGAATGTTAAGAGTTGGAAGTGACCTTAAAAATCATCTAGTTCCAACCTCCCTGCAATAGGCAGAGTCACCTTTCACTAGTCTAGGTGGCTCAGGGCCCCATCCAACCTGGCCTTGAACATTTCCAGGGATGGGGCATCCACAGCTTACTTGGGCAATCTGTGCCAGTGCCTCACCACCTCACAGAAAATAATTTCTTCCTGTATCTAATCTCAATCTGCCCTCTTTCAGTCTAAAACCACTGCCCCTTGTCCTGTCACTACATGGTCGTACAAAAAGTCCATCTCCCTCCTTCTTATAATCCCCCTCCAAGTACTAGAAGGCTGCAGTGAGGTCTCTCCAGAGCTGTCTCTTCTCCAAGCTGAACAATCCCAGCTCCCTCACTCTGTCTTTGTAGGAGAGGTGCTCCATCCCTCTGATAATCTTTGTGGCACTCTGCTGATCCTGCCTATCCTTGTGTTTATTTTTCCAGAAGCATCCTTTTAACTATTTTTAAAAGGCTGTATAAGTCTGTATAGCTCTGTATAAAGAACGAGGAAGAGTTCAATATACGATTATGATTGAAATCTATTACAAAACATAAGTATTTCAGGGCTCTTTTAGAGATTAGCTTTAACCACACAAAAAATTAACAAAAAGCACAGTAATTTTCAAATAAAGAAGTAAATGCTTTCTTTATCAGTCTGAATATAAGCTATTTGTGTTTTCTGTTCTACTGGCCTTAATTCATCCTATTTCCTCATGCATTTCAGGTCTAAGTAATTTTTCAATTTGCTTCCAACAGCCCAGTCATTATTTGAAGCCTAATCCCCTGATTTGTGCTTACATCAGTGAAAAACAGTATTCAAATGTGACCTATCTTAAAATTAAGAGTTTCAGTCTTGTATGGATTTCATGTTCACAAGAATACTTACTAGTAAAGCTTAGCAAATGCAGCAAATTTGCAGAAACAGTTATAGGTACCTAGTATAGGTCACCCAGAGGAAACAAATATAACCCTTCAACAAGTAGCTTCACTAATCTCAGAGCACCTTGATTTAAGTCATATTAAAGAACATTCTCTAGAAACATTTTCCAAAGTGCATGATGAATCATCTTCAAGGCATTCAAAATGCTAAAGAACAATGAACCAATTTAAAAAAATCCAAAACAACAGAATCTAGACAATTCATAATCTTGAAAGCCATTTACTCTATTAAATTAATAGATGCCTAAAGGCATTTCTATTTGCTCCTTTGTAGTTTTCCACCAGTAATTCAATTATGATGCTAGAAATCAGTTGGGCATTAGGTAAAACTACCTCATACCCTAAACTTCCTTTCATATCCTCTAGATAATTCACAGCTGACCCTTCCTTCCATCCTCCTAACTGGTTTTTGGGAATCCAGGTAAAGTTTTAAAAGTATGTGTGCAAGATGAGATAGGATTGCCCACAAAAGGATACGCTCATAAGATTTTGCACACATTGAAACAACTGTTATGTGAATTTCTCCTTGGTTTGTGGTACTTAATACATTAACTGGGAAATTCCTGGAAGATAAGCACCAAATGCAGCCCTTCAAACCTTCACAAAGCAGCACAATTTATTGAAAGCAGCACAAGAGCTGCTGTGTCCCTGGCCGACAGCAGCATAGCTAGAACAAGATGATCCTTAAGGACCCTTCTAACTCAAACCATTCTGGGATTCTGTATGAGTTCTGAAGCACAGACCTTGACCGACACCCACAAGGTAGCACTAAAACTCTGTTAGTCACAAGTTGTAGCATGCCGTAGGCTACAGCACCACAATGAAGTCTTCATCCTGAATGATTCCCGTGGCTGCATATGACATTGAAAAGCAGCTCGGCTGGGAGCTTAAGGCAATTTCCCAGCTGTTGGATCCTCAGTCTGACTCCCCGCGCCCCTTCTGGGAACTGGGGGGACGTTTAGAAAGCGCCGGTACCGAACACCCACGAGGGAGCACGGTCGCGCCAGTCCGGCCGCTGGGGCACGAGGTACTCCCAGAGCAGCCCCTAAAGGGGCCAGAGCCAGCCCGGCCTGCGAGGTCTCGCCGTGGGTAGCGGGGGCCCGGCGGCCTCGCACCCGCGTCCCAGAAAGCACGAGGTGGAGGCGCGGCTGCCACAGGGGGTGTGTAGCCCCCTCTCTCCACCCCGGGAGACCTGCACTGCCTCCGCCGCAGCCAAGCCCGGGCCGGGTTACACCTCCCGACCGCCTGGCAGCCACGGGGCTGGGGGCACTCACAGGCAGCCCCGGCGCCTCCTTTCGTCCCACCCACCACAGCGAGGGAGCTTTGGCCAGCCACCCCCCGCGCCCGCACTAGCCTCACCTGCGCGGCCGCCCGCCGCCGCACACAGGAGGACGAGCGCCCAACAGCAGCGGACCACGCCGCCACCCGCCCGGGCCATACCACGGCTCCCCCGCGCCTCCTCCGAGAGCCAGGACGCGGCGGGACTTTAAGAAGTTCCCTCGCTCAGGGCAGGCCTCACCGCTGCCCCCGCCTCCTCCGGCGCCCGCCCCGGCCGCGGCGACCCGTACTGGAGGTGGCCTTGCAGCGGACGGTTGCTTCCAGCGCCGGCCGCCGGGATGTGTCCCGGGAGCGGCGGCATCTTTCCTGCCCCGATACGGGTCGAGAGACCCCAAGGCCTGGCTGACGTGCGGGAATCACTCCTGGCCGAGGTCCGGCCCGCAGGGTAGTGAAGGGCGGTCCCTAGGCAGGTGCCTGTCGGGCCCTGAACTTCCCGAAGGTGATTAACCTAAAGGGGCGAAGGTTTACCAAAAAACGTTTCCGAGAAGACAGAAGAGGAGTTGGGCGATGCCTTGTCAAACTATGCGTTTTGCATGACAGGAAGGGCAGCTTTCAGTCCTGTCGGGAACAGCAACTGCTGTGTGTGTCCCAGCAGAAGAAATGAGGGACATAACTTTTCCTAGGGTTTACAGAGAGAGATAACTTTCCGTGGCGTGTTCCTTTGCACCCGTGATCCAGACCATTTTGAGGCACTGCATTTTTGTTTCACCCAGTGTTGGATATTCTGCCATTATCCGAAAAGGGCCGTTATTTGGACTTCGTGTTTCAGTAATTGTTTGAGACAGCTTGAATTTGATACCCGTGCCTGTAATAGCCTCATATAACAACGTCACATGCCAACCAGTTCAGGCCAAGTAGCAAGCCTTGGCCTCAAGCCCAGGGTAAGAGCACTGTATCTCCAGGCTGCAGGGATCCTTCCATACCTATCACTGTTTTGTTCTGGGCTACATTTCACTTAGAGAGAAGGAAAAAACAGACATTCAAACCAGAAACCAGGATTTTTTTAAAGGAGTAGTCAAAGTTGATTTTATTTTGATGTGTAGGTAACAGATACTTGCAGGGACAGAACCATGTGAAAAAGAAATCTACCAGAAGATGGGTCCATCAACTCATTGCTAAGGTAACTATTTCTGTTCACAAAATTATACTAAATTTATTATCTGAAGAACACTGTAAAGAGAAGGGCTGCTATAAACTAAACATTGCTTAAAGTAGTTCTCTCATTGTCAGCAGACATGCTCTAAAATAAGTTGTATCTCAGGGGTATCAAGGATGGAACCCATGAAACTCTTCTTTAAAAAGAGAAGTTAGGTCACTTGTATCACTTCAAAGATCAGAATAGCTCTGCTTGGATGGTCGTTATAGTGGTCGTCTTCAGGCTTTATGAGTCCAGCACTTGTCACTACATCTACACTCTCAGAGTATTTCAGCTACAGCAACTAGAATAGCCCAGCAGTGCCCAGCACAGCAGTCACACCCAAGAGCCCAGACATAGAGACAAAGCTTGTTGATTGGCACCATGAGGTAGGAAATAGCAGATTTTATACTGTTATTGTACTCATACTCTTTTTAATACATACCAGTTTTAGCACATCAGGTTTTGTTTTTTTCTTCTATCTTCATTCCAATGAATGTTTCCATTAGGACACAGAGGATGGTATAGTATTAATGCCAGTTTGAGTTTCAGATTGGTTATATATAATGTGAAAGCTGTGGGTAGACACTTTCTACTATTTTTCTGTATCATGTTCCTGAGGGTAGGAATTTACATTTATTAGGTAAGAGGATAAGCCCTACAGAACCTCATTATTTAATTTCCAGTTATCTTTGCACTTCAGGTCTATTTACATCTACATTGTTCTTCTGATGTGTATTTACAAAGCCAGCTTCTCTTAAAAAGAACAAACAGGCAACTCGATTGCTCTCTTTTGATTATTTTTATGTTGTTTAGTTGAGAAAAAATGCTGTTCAAAACTATAAAATAATGATTTTGCACCAATTTTATTGTTCGAATAGTGACCAATATTTGACAATTGGTGAAGTACTTCTGCTTTGAAAGCCAACAGTGCACAAAAGGCCCTTGCAAAAGCAGATGTTATTCACTCACTAGATGTTATTTCTTCATGTGAATGCTGATTTTCTTTCACATGCGGCCCCTGTGCTTTTGTTGCTTTTTAAAGCTGTTTATTAATACCAGTGCCATGGTGTCAGTTGAAGAACGAGTCGTCTGAGTAAAACCTGCTTTACTCTAAAACTGCATCCAAAAGTTGAATTGAAAAAGTCTGAGGTTAAGAAGTCCAGATAACTTTATTTCCTTAATTTCTGTTTCACTTCTGGTTTGGGGGCAGAAGCAGAAGTGGTGAAAAGTTATGAAAGTATCTTGTTTTACAAGAATGACAGTTTCATTTTTCAGGCCTAGGAGATTCAGATAAATTTTAGAAACCATACTTCTGGAATAATCTCCCAATGTAAATAACAGAAGTGTTGTCTCTTGAACAAAGTCAGCTTGATTAAAGAAAACGTGAAACATGGAGGAAAACAGCAGAGAAAATAAAATAGCAACATACCAGGTTTTACATATGATATGTTTAATTATATTTTCAAATATATTATACCAAATCTTTCTTCAAATAAAAATTACAAATTAGATACAATATCTAAAGATCATGACAAATTAAGGTTTTGCTGTGAATATTTTTACAGAAGTGGATTGTTGAACAGGCTATCACTGTTAAGAAAAATCTAACTAAAACAAAACCCCCCACTATTTTCCAGACTCAAGTGCAAACACTTTCATTTACCCCAGATCATGCTGCATGTGTCCTAAAAAAGTCATCCAACAATTTCAATGTTACAGTGAAGAGAGATTTGATTTACTGATAGCAGGTCAGATGGTAAATAGGATGCTTGAAAAGGTATTTTCTTTGTCCTCTAACTGAGTCTATAAGCCTCCAGCCTCCACAAGATATGTCCAGAGAGTTGCTGCAGCTTTTTGAGTCATACTAGACATCCAGTTTTAAACATATGTGGTAAAATTCTCTGTGCTCACCAGTTGCAGGTATTCCAGGGTACCTGATCGGTAGCTACCTACACGTGAAAGCTCCTGTGCCTTGGATCCTTCATTTTCCCTTTTCTGAAGACTATTGGTTATCATCTCTGCTAAATCATCTTGTAACCGCTGCTGATTCTCCCTAAAATCAACAATATGGGGGAAAAAAATATCAGTGATTCACATGTTTTTAGTGATTCTCAGGTCCCAGAGATTTTTAAACATTTCTATTCCCATGTTTTCCTTAATGACATTCACACACTACTGATAATAAGCGTGGGCAGGACCAAATTCCGGTTCTGAATTTGGGAACACAAGTCAGGATTCTCATATGAGTTTTCCAGATAGTATGGTACAGTATCTTTGCACAAGATGTTTGAGGAGCTGTGTCATTATTGACCTTAAGAAGTCATGATCACTTGCACAAAAAGGAAGACACAAATTAGATTCAATCCTAATCAAAATAGTTTTTAGCTCTCAACACAATTACTGGCACCAGGACTTTATTCAACTTCAAGTGGCCTTCAGTAATAGAGTTGCCATTGTTTCAGAACTTTCTTCAGTGTGTTTGGCTTTTGCTGGAGTACCCCACATATGACAGTTTTTAAGGGCAATTGTATATAAGGAAGTGAAAACAAAAACATCACTGTGATCCAGTTCAAGAGGTACCTTTAATACAACCTCTGAATTCCAATCCAATAATTCTGATAGTTTCAACAGATCATATTAATTTTAAAAAAGGAGTTCTGCATTTACAAAAGAGGTGTATCATGAGGTAGCCTTGACAGTATTTCCTGCTCAGCCCAAACACTTGTACTTTCCATTTAAAAAAAAACAAAGCTCATGAGATTCTGTAGCAGATTAAAAAATTTATTATCTCTATTTTGCAAATGCCCTGAGAAAACCCTCGTATTACGCTTAATCTCCTCTTTTCTCTTAGGGAGTAAATGGACAGAGAATTTTATTTGTGCAAAGGACACACTGTGTAAGACTCAAAACTTACAGTAGAAGCAAGTTGTATTATTTACTTATGCATTTCAGGACAAGGGATCCCCATGTATCTGGCAAACACCAATTTGCAATATCATTGCTTCAATTTGTAATGAAACACTGTCATTTCAAAGCAGATGGCAACAAACAAATTCCCACATTGTGAAGAGTGACTGTACACAGGTGTTTAGAGCAGGGAGGAACTTCCACATATAGGGAGTTTGCAGGAAATAAAGAGGTACTCATATGCAAAATATACACTAAAAAATTGCAACAAGTTATCCTGACTTCAATTTTGCATAGTTGCTCAAAAACATCACTTCCACTATTGCTGTATTTTATTCAATTCTTATACAAAATGACAGCGTAGTTCCAGAACATCAACCTCATATTTTTTTTACCAATAACTTCTCTAAATGTTAGAAAGTGAGCTCTTTTTTTAATTTTTAAAGGCTTTATTCCTGTGCAGTACTACAGTAACTTTGTCCGCCTCTTGTAGCAGAATGGTGCTTGAAATCCTACAAGTTTCATTCCTCCTACAAATTCCTCCACAAGAGCTCACAGGCATAACATGGTATTACAGTGCTGCACGCTCAGTTGTGGTTATCCTCATCCTGTAGTATGACACACAGGTGCCATTAGGACTAAACTTGTGGGAATATTAATGTTTCTTATTTTCCTGTCCATCTCTTGCTCTTATCACATCAGCAATTTGTCCTGAAGTCTTACATCCATTCCAAGATAAAGAACCTGCTAAACGTTTATATAGACAAACAACCTTCAGCACACACATAGTCCCATGTAATGAATACATATTTATATGCACATACATTATTAAGCCTCTAATAGCTGAAGGCAAATTCAATGGTATAAAAAATCCACAAGTGCCAAGAAGGAACAAGAAAGGCTAAAGCACAAAGAATGGGAATTTCTCCTCCCTTTTCTTATAAAAAGACCATCTTACACAGAAGGAGGTGTTGGAAGATTGTATTTCTTGTCCTCAGTACCCGTCAACCAGTAGGTAATTTCTGTTCCTCTGCCCTAAATATATAAGACAAAGAGAAAGCAGTTTTGGGATTAGAATGCAATTTCCTGTAGTTAATTTACTTAAATAATACTCTGTTGCACATTGCCGTGTTTGCCTTTGCTTCTTTTCAGTAACTGATGCTAACAGCAAGGGATTACAAATTAGATGTGAGAAGAAGAATGGGGGAGATGCAACTGCACACTCACTTCCTTGTTCCATAACCTCAAAAAAGTTGTGGGAGAGGTAGGCTGTGCTGCCTGCCATCATCTCCCAAGGACAGACAAGTATAATAGATTGAAATAAATGGATTGGAAGATATTGGAGCATTAACAAATTAACACTAGATTCAGCTTCCCTTTCAGCAGATGACTTCACTCTACAATCTTCTATTCCAAATGGTATGTTTCATTTATTCTCCACATCTTTATGTTGCTTTAATGTATGAGTTAGGGAGCTCTTCATTGCCTTCATTGACTTAATAGAAGTGTCTTCAACTACTAGCGACTCTGATACCAATTAATCAGTAATCCTTGTTCTCCAGCTGTTAATTAAGTTCTGGGGTACCCTCAGCTATACAATACTTTTACTGTTCCTCTTCTTTGTGTTCATGTTTGCACATGGTAAAGGTTACCTTCAAGTACGTTTCTCCTCTCTCTTCATACTGGAATTGGCAGTCTGTTCTCTTCAGGATGTTAATTGTGGAACCACTTACATGAATCCTTAAAGCTGAAAAAATAAAAAGACAATGAAAACTCAGCTTGGAAACATCTCACATGCATTAAATATATGTGAAAACTTATGCTATAACAGCAGCTCCTTCAATTGTTATCATCATAAATTCTGAGAGTCTAATTAAATGAGAAGCAATTAATACTGCTGTATGAAAAATCTGACTCCACTACAGAGCATATCCAAGCAGGAATAGCTGGTACAGCCTTCATTTGAAATACAGGTGACAATGGTATATGTAGTAGTTAGATGTCAAGAGGGAAAAAAGTAATTGTGAGTGACCTACATAGAGAATGCTCATGTGAAGACACTGGGAAGAAGGAAGAAAAACTGGCTCTTGCCACAGTTCCCTAATGGTGAAGTTGATGACATAATTGCTTCAACTTAAAATACACAGTCAGTATATTTACACAACAAAGCTGTAATACAAGTCTAGGTCAAAGTAAAATCTATGGTTCATAGAGTAAAATTAAATTCCAGATATATAAATATCATATCTTCCAGAGGAACTCAGGCAGTGAACCCTCCTACAAACTCCCAGTTACCAGGATTGAAGCATAAACAAGGAGCAACTCTTCATTTCCCAGTGAAGTGCCCACTGTCACTTTGGACAATTAAATAATTGGTAATCAAAACAAATATGGCTTCTTTATCTTTAAAACTTCTGCAAGTTGATAATAAATTGTTCTCAGCTGAAAACAGACACTTCAGTCACAAACTAACCAATAACCTTTAGTCCTGTTACACTGACAGCTAAAATTAAATCCTTACGCAAGCCTGTGGATTCCATCCGCGAAGCTGTGTTTACTGTATCTCCAAACAAACAGTAACGAGGCATTTTTATTCCAACTACACCAGCTGCACATGGACCTAGAAATGGGATGCAGAAAGATAAAAAGGGTGAATCAAGAGACTTGATTTATTTGGGAGGTGTCTCACTGTTGCATAGCAGTGCAGTGCCCGGGGGAACTCAGCATTTCTCACCAATGGCAATACTTTCTACCTCACTTCCCACAGTATCTTGTTGTCTCCCACTACAAACCAAGCCTAGCTCTATTTTTCTTGCATAATCCAATAAGATCATAAAAACAACACAGCTGCACAGTGTTAATAGTATGTAAGCACAATTTCTGTGCAGAAAAANAATACAGGCTTGCATTTTTCGCCTAGATAAGTATAGCTGGCCATGAATGATCTCCGCTTCAGTCAGAGAGAAATAATCTGTGAAGGCTTATCTGATTACCACTGGTTTAACCACACCAGAAACAGTAGCTGTTGCTCATCCTAGTTACTGGCTTAGGCTGTGAATTAATGGCTATGGGCAATTTCATTACAGCAGGAGCAAA
>VZUA01005064.1:8247-26024 GCA_013401035.1 Horornis vulcanius
GAGTCAAGCTCTTTATTTCATGTCCAACAGCAACAGTCTACCATTTTTCACTTAGATTTTAGTCAGAATTTGCCAGATATAACCTTTGTTGTGAGAATACTGATTTAAGTCTTACATTCCATCTTCTAAATATCCTGTACATATGGAAAAATTGGAGATATTTAGTACCCATTTGGAGTTTTATTGTGATCAAGTGTACAAGAACTGTGCTTTTGGATAATACACTGGTGTCAGTTTTTAGGGAAGTTAATTGAGAGTTGTTTATTTTGAATACAGCCTCAGAAAGCTGTAAAACTGCTGGGTTTTACTATTCAAATTTGACACGTAAAAGAAAACCATTAGTTTAATGCTCAATACATCTAATTTTTCTTACATTACTGAACATACTTTTAGCATGCTTTTGATACAATGTACTTTCTATTAAAATTTAATAGCTGAAAGCTATTGCTATCTTTTATGTGACATTTTCCCTTATGCACCTATGTTCATGTTTGCTGAACAGCGCTGGCAATAACTAATGAGCAGTTCCCAGCCTAAGCTGTGGAGTCAGGGATTCTTATGCTCTTTATGCATCATTTGTACATGTCATTAAATCACTGATACACTGTATAACTTGACTACATTTCTTTTTCAGTTCAGTTAATCTAAAATTTCTGAGAAATTAAATTAATGAATGTACACTCATTTAAATTCAAAGCAGATTTCTGGCCCTGATGTTCTTTACGCCTAAGAAAGTGACTCATGGATTATACTGGAAGATCCCCTTCTGGGAAAATCTTATAACAGAAACCGCTAATTCCAGTAGATTAATTTTCCAGTTGTTTTCCCAAAGCTGTTCTTATGGGAACCCGTCAATTAGTAGTATATTTTAAATCAATTTTGTGTTTTTACCAGCAGTCAACCCTATTAATAATTTTTACTTTGCTTTTATGTAGAATTTTGTGACATTTAGATCTTTGCAGACCCTTTCATGTCCACAACGCCATTAATCCTTCAGGCTGCCAAAAGAAAGAAGCAATTATGCTCCTCAAGTGTAAGATTCTGTCTAACATATGTACAGCAAATGTCAACAGAGTAGTGTAGAGGAAATGAGTGGGAAACCTTGAAATGGTCATGTCCTCAAAAACCCCTGTTGACGCTATCAAGAAACCCACCTCTCCCTTTCAGCCAGGAACATCTCGCTCACTCTGCCTCTGATTTTCAGATTTTTTTTTTAAATAGTGGGATTCAGGTAAATTCTCTTAGATGACATTAATTTTGTCTTTTCTGCAGGCAAAAGCCCTCATAAAGTGAGAGAGAAATAAAACTCTTTGTTTCCACGGCAGTCATGTGGGGAGAAGTCTTCAAAATAAATGACCAGCATAGTCTGTCTGCAGGTAAGTGAGCACAGCCACTCAGTGAAATGTGAATGAAGCCAAATGTCAATCTCAAAATAATTGTATCTACAGGAAAAGGTTTCCCAAAAGCATTCTCTAGTCTTGTGAAGAATAAAAAAACAAACAAACAAACAAAAAAAACCCAGTTACAATTATAATGGATTAACACACTTTATTCTAACTCGTGGCATAATAGGAGAGCCTATAAAATATTGATTCTAGTTTCCTTCTATGTAGGAATTGATCCAAAAAAGGGACTTTTTTCCTAAATATCATTGTGTAGACTAGCAATAAAAAATGTTCATTTTGATGTTCCAGATAAAAAGGCCTTTTAGTTAGACTTTAATGCTTATTTAAATATTGAAGCAACTCAGTTTAATTTGCTGCAACCAATGATATTGCCTAGCTAAATATAAAAATATTGTTCTATTTATAAAACACAGTGCCTCATATTAATAAATTTACAGAAATGGTGAGTGAATCTAGACTTATTTAAATAAGATCAAAAATCAAAATAAAAAAAAACCCTCGAGGATATTCTGAGAACAGGATTGAAAAAGCATGGTTTCTTGAGGGGAAGGGAGCTCACCCATTTCCTCTTGGCTCCTCTGAAAGTAGCCAAGCTTTCTGTTCCTCAGTTCAGCCACATGTGGAAAACTCATCAATCTCTACAAGATTTTTAAGACTTCCATAGAAAGACAGTTGCTCTTTGTAAATCCTCGATAAAAGGTATTAGAATTATGTCAAAACAGCTCACTTATTCTAAACATCCAAAGCCCAATGATTGTTGCACAGCATTTTTTTTTAATTTTTTTTTTTTTTTTCCATCAATAAAGGTACAAAAGCATTTTCAGCTCGGTAGTAATTTTGGGGACTTTCCTACTCTGGTTTTCTTTCATTTGTGAATATTGCTATTTTGCAGTTTGGTTGTAAACCTATATTTGTATTGCTGGATAATACTTTATGTCTGCAAATTTATTGCCTTTTGTGAGATTACCCATAAGACTAAGTAGCAGACAATGTCAATCCATATCCTGAAGTTTTCTTTTATTTCATTATTAATATATTCTGTCATTTCCAGACCTCCTGAAGAATTTAAATACAGTTTTGTGAAAGAAAATCTTACTTTCACTCGGTTACTCTATGGTTTGAAAACATGAAATAGCCATATTTGTTTTTAAAATCTTCCATCCTTTGGGATCGAAGGACTTGGAAGACTCACCACCATCAATAGAGCGAAACAAAAGCTCACAAAATACCGTAAGACCATCACACTGCTGAATTTTTTAATATGAAATGAAAAATAAAATAAATATTACCTGGTGTTCAGGATCCAATATGGCTCATGTTTATTTTCACTGTGTACAGAAGGTGGAGCCAAATTCATAAGGATCTGTGAACTTCAATCTTTCTTTGAATACTTTTCTAGTGTCTTTCTGAAGGGGCAATTAGTTCAGAGGAACTTATTGATTTGAATCAGTTACAGTCTTGGGATAAATCCTTTTCAGACCAACTTTTCTAGTGCTTAAGCTGTCTTTAATGAGATTTAGAAGTTTCTTGGCACAGCTGAAGAGCATCTGAACCTTCCTGTATTGTCCTTTTCCCCATCCCTGTCAGTGTCTGAGGAGTGAACTCATGTTTCTGAACATAGCATGTGAAAGTGAGCAAGCTGAGTATCTCCATGAAGTTGTGGTGAGACCTTAGTGGTACAAAGTGGCAGGCACTGACCAGCACAAAGAACAGAAAGGAAACAATCATCCCAAGTTTTGAGTACTTTATTTTCCTTCTCTGTGATCCCCATAAATTTTAAAAGAAACATGCACTTAGTGTTTGTCCTGCTAGCTGATATTCCAAAATGCAACTAGAGAACAAATCGTAATAATTTGGGGCTTAAAAGATGGACCCTGGCATTAAGAAATTTTCCTTCTCATTCTGCTTGAGCCATGAGCTGCCTATGACTCAAAAGAGCTGCTGATATTCTCCATGACAAACTTTCCAAGTCCATAAAACAAGTTACTATGACGTAACTTCTTCTATGATAATATTTATAAAACACTCTGAGATTGTAGACAGATGACTGTACAACAGAGCAATATATTTCCGGAGAATATTGCTATGACCATTCTCTAGGGTGGGCTCTGATGCAATGGCATCTGTCATAGAGAACTTCCCACTTTCATTTTAGGTGCTCCAGTCTACTGTTTTTTTCCATCAGGGTCTCTTTTAAAATAGCAATTATTTTCTTTTGCAGCAGTAAGAGTAGAATCTATCTTATGCTGACTAAGACTCCTTTTCCCCTGAGGAATACCTAGCTTTGGATTAAATGAATCAGAGAGGCCAGTTTCAACAAGGAATGGAAGGTGTACTCACCAAGAGGCAGTCTTGTGATTATCCTCCTTTTATTATTACTGTCCTTAAAATTATCTGAAAATATTCTTATAGACTATGTGCTGTGACACCCAAGTGGGGCCAGATACTGCCCTGAAGGATGACAATCACCTTTAACTGTCTGTTTTGAACAATGACCCTTTGAAACTTGGGGCAGAGGGTGGACATGGCTGTGTTTTGTAGATTCAGGGGTCTGCTGAGTGCATCAATGGGCTCCAACCCAGTCACCCCAGCTGAACAAATGTGCAAGCACTGTGGTCAGCTACTTCAAAGCTGAGCTGTATTTCTATATGACGTAAATTCCTTATACAAGCAAAAAAAAAAAAANAGGTAATCATGAATTACCACATTATTGTTCCTTGGATGTTCTGAAAAGCTTTACCTCCATAGGGCATGAAACAGGGCCACGCATTATTCACAAGTTTGTCTTCAAAGCCAAATGTGTGAGCAGGGATATCAGTGAAAACCTGCAAAATCTTATGTGCCGTCCAGGGACGTGGGTGACTGCGCAGCTACCTTGAAAGCACCCAAGAAAATCTGGACTACCTGTGTATATTAATCTCCATTTACTGTATTTCCAGCTCATGTTACTTGGTCTTTGGATTCTTCCCCCAAATTGCACAGGACAAGGACAGTGCCATGCATGGAAGTACTGGGAATTGAATCTTGCAAGCAAAAAAAACAAGTGAAGGCATGTGATTCGTTTTAAGAACGCCACAAACTACAGATATGCTTAATTGGAAGTAGACCATGAACCTCCCTGGTATCCATGGGAGACTTGGTAATGGTCAAAGGACTGGCTAGCCTTCTGAATAAAACATTCACCAGGGCTTTTCTAGGGAATCAGTTTGCTCAAATATTATTGAGGGATAATTTGGAAGAAATATGAGGAAAAAAGGGCTTTTTATAAAATGCTGCACTTGTGTTAAGGTAAAAACTATAAAGAAAGCAGTGGACTGAGCTCTGCATTAACCATGAATATGTGCCAAAAGCTGGAAATACTAAATAATCCAAATTTTGGTTCCCCTTGGTAAGTCTGCATAGAAAAGCAGCACAAAGAGGCTGCATGGGCTCTGAACTATTTCACTAATTTAGCTGAGGATTCAGTAGAGAGTGGACAGAAGCACTGTGGAAGTCACCCTGAGGTTCAGCCTCAGAGATGCATTTGGCAGAGCCTGGGCTCCAGCACTGCATCATGGATCGTGGTGCAATGTGCCCTTACAGATTGTGCTGCAGCCTGACAAAACAAAGGCAAGCAGGTTCTGGAGTCCTTGCACTGCCAAGACAGTGCTGTTTGCTCCAAAAGGCAAAATGTCAATGCATGGCAAGAGAGTTCCCAGACAATTCAACGCTGCAAAATATATGTATTTTTTTATGTGAAAAGAATCTATCTTCTACAATGCAAGGCTTCAAACCTAATTGGGATCTTCTTACCCCTCTCTTAGTCCATAATTATGAACAGATTTGCAAATATCTCAGATCTGACACCCCTGTGCTTTCCTGTTGAACACAGTTTCAGCTGAAGAAGGGTTGTGTGGGAGGATATTTGTTCCATCTAAAACAATTGTTTCCATTGCAAAGCAAATGAGTGACCTTGTGAAATGATAGCTTGTTACATCACCTGAAGCTGGGTATGTTCTGGAAATAGGATGTAAAATGTGATCATGGAGACATATTTCCAAACTCTAAGAGACATTTCCAAGTAATTCTTATTGGGACAGATAATAGTGCTTCCTAATTCTACAGAGTATTGTGGTGGAGACCTGTAAAATTTTCCCTTTTGCATGTAGATAATGCCATAGCAAAACCAAGTCCTATGCTTAATACGGCTGCAAAACCATTGTTCCCTTGTTACTAATGTACATTTTAGTTTTCCAAACTGGGTTTTAAGATTGCTGGGCTTCTCACAAATACTAGGCTTTTTATTTAAGTAGAGAAATACTTCTTCCTTCCTTCAAAACCATAATGTTTGAAAAATTGCAAAGCCCTTACTGGAAGACAATGGGAAAATGCAAGATCAGGCAAGCTGGACCTTGTGATCTTGTGATCCTGCCAGCTTTGACAGGGAATGATAGCTTTGTATTCTTGTATGTTATAATTCAAGGGTTTATTCCTAGCATAATTCTGCTTTCCTAAGGGGCAATTTCTTCAGGACCAACATATACGACATCCAGAATGACCTCAATGTCTGAACATTGACACACATAGTCACGTTGACAGAGTTTTTGCTTTGCTCCAGAATAGCCAGTGTTTTACAGACAGTAGTAGGAGCCCCATGTGTACTCTGCTCACTGTCTATACCACATACATGAAGAGAGTGAAATGCTGTGGTTTGTATATTACAATTTATCCATTCTCAAGAAGAAGAGCCCACAGTCTGTGAGGCACAAAGCTCCAATTCTCCCTTAGTGTGATGAGAAAAGGCAACTTGAAAACTACCTTCAGAAAACATGAAGCTTCTTTCTGCCATATGGCTTGGACAACTGTAAAAACAAGAGGTGGGCGAAAAAGTCAAAACTGACAAAGTAACAGCCGCTATCAAAGGAAAGAGAGTAAACTGAGCAAACCAGTTGTCTCCATCTGCAGCTGGAAGAAGGGGCATGGAAGGTGTGCATTGTAGTGTACTAGCTCTTCTTGTCAAACAGGAGGCAGTGTGGGCTGCTATTAACTGCTCCAGAGCAAGAACCAGCATGGGTGTGTTTAGCTCCTAGCTTCAAAGCTCCCTGCTGAGTATATTTCTACAAAGATCTTGTCTTAGTTCTCTTCTCTGGAGAGATCTGGGTGAAAAACAGTAGGGAAGAGCCGTGAAAACAAGCAGCAATATCTAGGTTGTGTTGCAGATTGTAGCTTTCATTATTTCAAAAATAAACTGTAAAGGGGACATTTATCTAGGAATAGCTCCATACCATTACTGAACTTTTTCCCTTCAAAGAGCAAAAAGTGCTACTGAGCCCAGAAATAGCCCTTGGGAGTTTCATGAGTTGAAACCCAAGCAAGCCTTGTACAACCAGAAGTGTGAAACTTCATGGAGAACTATCTGACCAGAAACACTTGTAGAGAAGCTCTTAAGAAGTCCATGGGGCAACTAATACTCCATGACATGAACAAGGACAAGACCAATTCCTAATGATGTTTGAACTCCATGCATGAGGAGCTTAACACAGAGAAATAGATTCATCTCTGTTCTACAGACAAGGCATTTTCAAGGAGCATTTAACCAGGCTTTAGACAGGAGCAAAGCCAAACTAGTTTTGTTCCAATTGCACGGATCAGTTTTGAAACATGCTTTTATTCTGTAGAATGTGTTCAAAAATCATCAAGAACATTTCTCACTATTGAAGCCTGATTCTCTGTACTATGCCTTATTTTCTGAAGTTTCCTGGAAAGAGTTTCCTGGAATGTGAGATCATTTCTTCATTTCTCCCGTGGGACAGATACACGCACACATGCACACACAAATAATAGTAAAAAAATATGTGATGTGTATCTCCTGTGGAAACAAACACGCTGCTCCTGGTGTGTACTTTCATGTGTGCACGTAAAGGAAATTGACCTCAGTAAACAAGTCTGTGTTCACGACAGAAAAAGTAGAGAGGGCTTGGGAGGGCTTCCTCTCCTGAGTGGTGGCTAGGAGACAGCAGCTCCAGCAGGCAGAAGGTCCACGCTGGTTACCCATTATTGCCTTTCACTGCGTCTCTGTCTTTCCCTGCAGTGAAACTCCCGGTGCACTCCCGGAGAGCCAACTTGTTGCATCTGTCTCCGGCGAGCCCAGATCCGGTCACCGTGCCACCCAGGTGCCCCAGTGACCGGGGGCTGCGGGGCGGCTGCTGACTGCCCGTGTTTTTGTTTTGTTACATCAGCAAGAGTGGACTTCCCTGCTCTCTGACTTTCCGCGGGCTGTTTTTTTGCTGTGCCTTCAATCCTCTCCCTCCTCCCCCAGCTCCGTGCTCTCCGCCCGCAGAGCGCCCCTCCTCCCGGGCTGCCTCCCCTCCCTCTCCCCTCCTCTCGCACAGTCAGAGGCTTGAAAACTTGTTAAAAGCTCTCCCAGTGTTCCAAGTTAGAAAAAACTTTTTACGAGGTATCAGCACTTTTCTTTCATTAGTGGGGAAGGAAGGATGAAAAATACAAAACAGCAGTAGACTTTTAAAGTTTAAATAGACAGGTCTGAGTGCCTGAACGTGCTCTTCCATTTTAGTTTAACCCTCCAAAGAAGTACTCTGATCCATTTTCACTGCTGATCAGCAAGGGTAAGTTGTTGCAAGTTTTCCTTTTTCATCATTTTGTGTATCCTTTATTTTTTTTTTTTCTTTGAAAACACTTCTTTTCTTTTTTTTNTGAGCTTGTTTAAAAACACACATCTCTAAACAGCGTAGATTCTCTTAAAGTGCTAAGTTCAAACCTGGAAGAATTCTTTGCTTTCTTTTGTCACGTTTCTATACATTTCTAGAAGTGCTACACTTTTACAACTTGTAACCTTGTTCAGCCGAAGGAGGAACTGCGGCGAAGTTGTGAGTGCCGGGCTGAGCTGCAGATTTGTTGCTGCAACAAGCGATCCTTCCACTCCACTGCCCTCGGGCTAGCTCAGCTCCTTTAAAGAAAAAAGCCGAGGTGCGCTTCACTCTCCTCTGCTGTACCAAAATTGCATCAGAAGTTAGTAACAGGGAGACCTTGCCTTGAAATCGTCCCATTCCTTCCCCACACGTTTTGCTTTCATATGGAAATCCTGATTGATGCCTGATAGTTTGAGCAGAGCGAGCTTCTTAATTAGATGCCTTGTTAAATGCTGCAGCTACTGAAGTGGTGTCTTTCACGTGGTCTTCCTGATAAGTTCTTGGGTTTTTTTCCCCTTTTCTTTTAAAATAGATGTGATAAAATCCAGACACGGGTTATGGATTTTTAACCTGGTTTGTATATAGTTACTCTGTTTTAGCAACCTCAGTGAGGGATTTTAGAGAAGGAATGTGGAATATCATGATATGCCTTACCACGTTGGCAATGTCTGTGAAAGTCCTGGGTAGATATAAATGAAAGTTTCGAGGAAGGACTGTACATAATCCCCATATGACACATTCCCTGTATAATACCTCAAAGACTTAATTGTCAAAATGCAGAGGAAAAAAAAGTTGAGCAGCATGTCTTGGAGAACTAAAAACCTTTTCATGTTGCGAGACTTGGAGTGATTCCTTGTAGCAGTTGTTGCCTGCTGCTCGCCAGTAGTTAAAAAGCAGCACGAGGAAGGAGAAAAAAAGAGCTTTCAGCTGAAAGACAGACGAAGCAGAGAGTCTATCTTATCGAGTAACACACAAACAAGAATATTGTGTGCTTATATGTGTCCTCATGTTTTGCCTTGAGATAACCAGCAAGCCTGATGAAGCAGCATATTTCCTCTGATGATTTCCTTTTCATTTTTATATGTGATACTTATAACGAAAACCCTGGTAATGAGCATTAAATGGGACATGGACACCTTTTGCCTGACGTCCCTGTGTGTGTGTGCACGCATAGGGAGAGAGTTAGAGGACTTGCGTGAAGCTTTCATCCTGCCATTTTTAACATCTGGACAGCACACTACGCGGCAGAATTTAAGCCTCTAGTCTTTGGGATGTTTACTGAAGTGTTTCCTTCAGAAACTTCAAAGCCAAACACTGGCACTGACCCACGATACCTAACAAACATTCGAATGGGAGAAAGGCAAGGAGCAGGCTGGGATCAGGAGAGGGAAGAGAGGGATGGACACAAGGGATTTGATTTGCGACACAAAGCTGAATGCTTATACACACAGGAGCGCAGACAGATTCAGCACTCTAAAGTTATCTCAGCTCTCATATTATCCAAGCCCAAGAGATTAATTTTATTTGTCTTTGCAATGAACCAGGGCCAAGGATTCCAGTGGGTATGGGGAAGGTTAGAGGACATTGAGCAATGCATCTGTTTCATTAGAGACATTGCTCTCTTTTCCCCAATCTCTGGTATCTCCTTCCCATGTTACTCACTGAATTTGTCTCATGTAGAGGCACCTGGGCTGTTGTTTGTGCCATTTATGTATTTAGACATCCAGATTTCAAGATCCTCAAGCAGGAGCATCAGAGGTCCTGAGGCCCCCCTCAGGGAATTCAGCGTTCCTTCCCTTAATTCCAAAGTGAGTCAGGAGAGGCATGAATCTGAGCATTAACACAGAGGATAGACCTGACTTGAACAAGTTGCTGACTTGTACCTGACTTGTACAAAGTTGCTTTTGCAAATATGTTTTAAAATTAAATTAGGTGTGGATGGTACAAGATGGGAGAGGCAGAGGCTATGGGGTAGATCTGGTAGTGACTGACCACCAGCAGTACTGGCAGACAAAGGAAAAACCACAGTTGTGACTCTTTAAATTCTAGTTACTGCAACCATTTTGTGCGTAACCTTTGTCCAGTGGATGAAATGAACTGAAGCTCATCTGCAGACCTATGTATGAACTACACCTTCCCAAGGGAATGTCTGCAGGGGATTTGCTTATTTTTATAAAATTTTGGAAAGCTAGCCATCCCTGTTCCAACAGATCCAAACCCAGTGAGTTGTACACCTCTTCTGCTTTCTCTGTGATGCATGTTACTTTTGGGAAATGCTCAAGCTAATTTATGTTCAGGGTCCAGAGCCTTCCCTTTTGTTAGCTAGATGTGTGTGAGCATAAATAAAAAGATAGAAAAAGTTGGAAAACCAAAGCTTTGGCCTGTTTCCCAATTACTTCAGCTGTACAACCCCATTTTAGAACCTACTCTAACCCTTGCTGCTCTTCCATCCACTACCATGTGACCTTCTAACACTGTAGTCAGACCTAGGACATTACCACAGCACTAAGTTTGCGTTATTCTTCTTGGAAAATATGAAACAGATGACATGATGAATGCCGTCCATAAAAAATAGTTCTAGAATTTCTTAATTGTGGCTTACAAATCAAATGTCTTATATATGTGGTCATCCTAAACCCATGCAGATGAATGCTGTCAGATCTCCTGCTGCTCTATGGATTTTTTTTCCCCTGCCTTTACCCACATGCAGTAGGACCTGGAAGAAATCCATCTTTTAAAGACTGCTGTATTTTAATGCTAGGCCAGCACTAGTCTGCCTCAGAGAAGGTTATGATCCTGTAAGTATTAATCAGTAGGAACACATGAAATGCACGTACTCATCATCAGCCATATCCTTAAACTCCTGAAGTGCTGAATTTGTATCAATTGAATAGACCAGCATGTGTCATGCAGTGGATTTATTTAAGGTATTTGGAAGTGTTAAAACAAGCTGAAGTCCAGAACACTAAAGAGCTGTTTTGAAGGTTGTCTGCCAACCATTTCAAACTAACAAAGCTAGAATACTTAAGTACCTGTTTGATACAAAACCTCTTTTTATACCTGGTAAACAGATTTGTAATCAGTTAATAAAACAGGTCTTCAGTGCCCTGAAAGTAAACAAGTTAGATCCGATGAATGAATTTTCTCTACAACAAAGCAAAGTACTGTGTTTCATAAAGCAATGGAATCCACTTAAGAAAAGGAATAATATATTTGTGCCACCACAAGGTTATCTGATTAACAGTACAATGTTTTGAATTGATGTGGGGTTTTTTATCACTGGCAAAGGCTAGCATGTAACTGATCTCTTTTTTAAAAAGTTGCTTTTCAGAACTATGTATGAGTAATTCAAGCATGGAATGTTTCCTCCTGGAGTTTATATTGCCAGCGGACACAAATGAAACTTAGCAATTTTGCATGCTGAAGCAAATTAAAAAATAGGTAGTAAATTCTCCAAATATTGCAGGTGTGGGATTAAGTAGGTCAAAACTGAAGTAAATCATATGACATTAATGAACCAGAGAGGAGTGTAATTAGAAAACAAACAACACATAACTGCCTAGAAATAACATATCCTCTGTTTTCTTAATCAGGCTTTCAATCTGAAATAACATTTAGACAGTAAAAAAGTATGTTGAGTCTGAGGAAAGTCTGTTAACCCAATAGTTTCTAGTCACTGGAAAGCTGACTAATTAAATCAAGAAGCTGTTACTTGAAAAAGGCTCCTTCTGTCCACTTGCACTTCTAGGACATGGAGCAAATAGCTTGCTTTTAAAACAAACTTCACGTGTTGTATAGTTACAGGCTGTTCTCTGTTTTAACAATTCCTGCCTGAGGAGGAACGTAGTCACATTTCATTCCAGCCTTTCCAGGGACCTCCACACTTCTCTGCCTGACTCCTCTGCTGCTCCAGCCCAAAAAGAAAAACTCACTTTTTCTGGGAAGGATGAAAGCTGAGGATAGCTGAGGGGATGTGTCAGATACAAACATGCTCTATGCGCTCCTCCTGGCAAAGGCTTCCAAAGGTTTTAAAAGTTTGAAGTAGGCCTGATCCTTTGATGGGGCTTCATTCATGAGAAGAGCTAATTACATGAGGAAGGGTCAACAGGCTGCAGTGGCTGAACTTCAGAGCCAGCTGTTTAGGCAGATGGAGGAAATTGCCCTGGGATGTTTTTCAGAGTTTCAAAGATAATTGGCATCTCAGAGCTATCAGAGCGCGTACTTTAAACACTCGTCTCCCATTATTCTCTCAGACTCGGTGGCAGGAATGGTGTGTTTTTATCTGGCATCTATTGTTATGTTTGAGTTTGCCAGATTTATAATTTTGTGTTCCCAGTGACTCACCGCTTCTTGAAAGCAAGTCTCCTTGGTGGTAAAATTTCCTATTTTATGAATTATCCGAAAAGCTCATATTCTATAAATGACCTTCACTAGGGAATATATCCATGATGCAGTGGGGAGGAAATCATTTGGACATTATCAAAACTGTTAATACCAGGAAGGGATTACTCAGCATCCATGGAACAAATATCTATGCCCAGCAGCATTCACATTAAAAGGGAAACTTCATGATTATTTTTCCTTTTAAGTTCCTGATTGCATGTGATTTCATGCTTTTTCATGTCAGGCAATTTAAAATGTAAGTTTTTATAAGATTGCCATTCTCCAGTTTATAAAAATCTATAGTGAAATTTGTTTTTCCTAGGAATCTAGAACATCAAGCAAACTATTTCATTTCTTTTATGTCATCCTGTGTATTTCCAGATATCCTGAGAAGCTGCCTGTGTCCCAGAAATGTGCACTTTAAAACTCAAGTCAGGAAAGACACTGTAAACTTGCAGTGTTCAACACTTGGAATGCAAACTGCAAGCCAGGAGTCGCCTTACAAACAGAGCATATTTACCTTTTTCTTCTTGCTAAATCTTTTCCTTTCAAAACAAAGAAGGAATTTAAATACAAAAAATGCAAATACAAACCTGAAACTCCAATGAATTAAGCAAATCACAGATAAACAGGAAACCAGTTCCTCCAATATGGTAACATGATCTTAGCTGTGCTTCATGTATTTACTATTTTTTGTTCCTTCATAAAACTATAGGTAAAGAAAGCTTTCTTTACCTATGTGATGCAAATACTAACATATAAGCTTAATTTAGACAGCAAACACTTTTTCTGAAGTTGAGTAGAGTATAAACTTGGCATCAAGAACTATACTCTGAAATGTATTACATGCTATGGAGTGATAGGCAGGAGCTCAGTTTAATAGTGCTATGTAGGAAAAACTATGTATTTTGCAAAGGTAGAATTTTAGGTATGAGACCCTAATATTAACTTAAGGTAACCTATTGTATTTAGGTTATACTGTGGTTTGTTTTTTTAGTATCTGAAGAAGTGAATATAAAAATTACATTGAATGATCAATCCACACTGAAACTGAGAAATCTTTCATATATTCCTAGCATATTTAGGCAGTGCTACTGCTTAGTTCCACACCCTGCTTCAGCTGTGTGTCACAGCTGTTTTTCACCTGAGGCAGGTGTTGGTCATTGAACTGAGGCTGCTATCAAGGAATCTGAGCCAACCACAGTGGTCACTGAGGGTTATCATGGACTTCCTGAAAACTGGAGTGAAATTAGAAACTTTTTCAATTGTGCTCTGAGACATTATATGTTATTCTCTTTTCAGTTTCCCTGACATCCCACTTTACCTGCAGACTAACTAAAACTCCAGTTTCTCTTCAGATTGTGTAAAATACACAAATTACAAAAAAGCTGACACCACTGCTATATTAGCATCGATCGGTGATTTAGTGTATCAAAGGTGTTAAAGTTCTGACTTAAACCCTGCTATTTTTTTCCTTTGTGTTCTTGTTTAGCCAGCATCCTGTGAAGATGGGTGATTGGAGTGCCTTGGGAAAACTTCTTGACAAAGTTCAAGCCTATTCTACAGCAGGAGGGAAAGTGTGGCTGTCTGTCCTCTTCATTTTCCGAATCTTGCTATTGGGAACAGCAGTCGAATCTGCCTGGGGAGATGAACAATCTGCATTTCGGTGTAACACTCAACAGCCTGGTTGTGAGAACGTCTGCTATGACAAGTCCTTTCCCATCTCCCATGTACGCTTTTGGGTTCTGCAGATCATATTTGTGTCTGTACCTACCCTTTTGTACCTGGCACATGTGTTCTACGTAATGAGGAAAGAAGAGAAGCTGAACAAAAGAGAAGAAGAACTTAAGGTAGTTGCAAATGATGGTGTGAATGTGGATATGCATCTCAAGCAAATAGAAATTAAGAAATTCAAGTACGGGATTGAAGAGCATGGCAAAGTGAAGATGCGTGGGGGACTGCTCCGTACTTATATCATCAGCATCCTGTTTAAATCTGTCTTCGAGGTGGCTTTCCTGCTGATACAGTGGTACATTTACGGGTTTAGCCTGAATGCCATCTACACCTGTGAGCGAGACCCATGCCCACACAGAGTGGACTGTTTCCTCTCCCGTCCGACTGAGAAAACCATCTTCATCCTCTTCATGCTGGTGGTGTCCTTGGTGTCTCTTGCCTTGAACATCATTGAGCTTTTTTATGTGTTCTTCAAGGGTGTCAAGGATCGTGTGAAAGGGAAAACCGACCCCTACTCCCACAGCGGTGCCATGAGCCCTTCCAAGGACTGTGGCTCCCCCAAATATGCTTATTACAATGGCTGCTCGTCACCGACCGCCCCCTTGTCTCCCATGTCTCCCCCAGGGTACAAGCTTGTTACTGGAGACAGGAACAATTCCTCCTGTCGTAACTACAATAAGCAAGCCAGCGAGCAAAACTGGGCCAACTACAGTGCGGAGCAGAACAGAATGGGGCAGGCTGGCAGCACCATCTCCAACTCGCATGCCCAGCCCTTTGACTTCTCCGATGACCACCAGAACACGAAAAAACTGGCGTCAGGACATGAGCTGCAGCCCCTCACCATTGTGGACCAGAGGCCTCCCAGCAGAGCCAGCAGCCGAGCCAGCAGCAGGCCTCGACCTGACGACCTGGAGATCTAAGCTTCTTGATGCAGTACTTGCTCAACTATGAAACGACGTGCATTGGAAGATGCCGTCAGTGCTGATCTTGTTCCAGTGGAGGTGGTACTTAACAGTCTCAAGCAGGAGATTTTAACAGTCATAAAAAAAAAAAAAAAGTAAAACAAACAAGCAAATAAACTTTAAAAATACTTGCTGGTTCTTTGGGGGGTGTGGGGTTGGTGTGGGGTGGTACAGTACACATTGATATTTAATGTAGCTGGTTTAAAGAATTTAAATACTAAAAAAAAAAGGAAAAAAGGTAGTACTAAGGTAAAGGGCTGTTTTTCTAGAAAGGCTGTAAATATCTGAGTGTATGTGTATGCGTGTACTATCATGTTTGTTTCTAAAGAATCTTCTGTAATACTAAAACCGAATAATAACTGAACTCACATTTGTCAGGGTGAAGTGCTACCTGAAGATGAAAATATTTTTCCTATTCAACATGCAAAAAAGTCCAGGATTGCCTCTGATCATTTCCCTGTCAAGAACATTCCACTCTTAGAAAGTGCACTTTGAAGGTAAACTTTCCTACATGGTCCTCTGGGTTGTTGGAAGGCTCCTGTGGGGACAATTTACAGTCTTTGAGTCGTTCAATTCAAATTTCAGGCATGGCCCACCAAGAAATACTTTGGTCACCTGCTCTTCCAGCCCTTCATGCAGGTGTATTTTGTGATGTGCGTAAATGGGATGGCTCCACACATGTAGAAACAGCAAGGACACAGTCTGCCCACAGCAATACTTGTGTCCTGCTACTTATGTAGAGTCTCTTTAGTATTATATGAAACAGTTTGCTGCCATTTGCAGATTTAAGCATCAAGACAAGCAAGCAACTGCCTTTAGTGAATTTTATCACATCTTTTATGTGTATTAAGGGTGTACGTACGTGTGTGGATGTGGAGGTAAAAGGTATACACAAAACACCCTCAGAAGCATAGGCTGAGAAATAAACGCACACAGGTTACTTGCAGTTGACACTTTCTCATGGATGTTGTGAAGATGTGGGCCACTATGGTGTTTACATTCTCTGGTTCCTTCAATGTAAGTGAAGCACACGTTGTAATATTTTTTTAATTCTATAAAATATTTTCCATGTATCCTAAATGGATGCTCTTTTAAAAATAAAAGAATCTAAAGGGCCTAATCCTGGATGTCTTGCTCTGGAAAATCTCTCTTTAAAGTTGTTGGGAGTTTTGCCTCAACGAATCCGCAGGATCAAGCCCAAGATGTAGCGAACCATGTTCTTGCTGGCATGAATGATTTTCTTTTGTAGAAGTTAGGGGTGGAAAAGACCCATTAGGTCATCTAGCCAATCTCCCTGATAGGTAATAATGATGCTTGAATGATAGAAGATGTAGTACTGTAAGCAAGCTTTAGTCTTTTATGTGAGAAACTTAGAAGAAGTGCTTTGTGCTGGATTAATAATAAAATATGCCTAAATGGCTTTTGCAGTAACTGGTATTTTTCTTGTTCTAAATATTCACATTTACTGAACTGCAATGTCCACTGAGTTTGACAGTTAGGTATTTCTAGATAGCTCTAGCAACTTTAGTGTTTACAGTTAGATTATGTTTGAAATGCAAGTGAAGTTGAAAGGATTTTTAAAGAGTACAATTCTAGCTAATTTATTTGAAATATATGCTAAAGAAATCTACCAGTTCCTTCAAACGCATAGCGTCTTAGCTGAACACAGATTGACCAAGGAAATACATAGCTTGGTTTCATTTTGCAGCAACACAGATAAATTGTTTCATTTAATACGTTATATTAATTTGTTTGACATTCCATGTTAAACTACTGTTGTCTTCAACTTCATTGCATGTATGCAACCATAGTTTGTCAGATCATGTTGTCTGGAGAACATTAGTCAATAAAGTTTTAATTTAGTATAAATACATTTTCTAATTGTCATTTCATATGTCCATATATATCTTTAGTTACAGTCTGATAGTCCAAACTCATTCCTCCCTGCTTCATTTTTCCCCAGTCACTCTGCATTTCAGAAGCATCCTTTATTTAATCCATCTGGATTTTCTTTGAACTGAAATTCCACAGGGCCACATTCAGACACCCTCGCAACTGGAAAAACAAGCATTGTCTCTGCCACTCCTGAAACAAAGTAATGTTCAGCATGAACAAATCTTGCTAGGAGTCTCAGAAAACGTATATTTATTTGCAAACTATAATAAAAATGACAGTACTAAAAGATTGTCACGTAATTTTTCAAACAATTTTTATGTATGGCTTAGATTTAACATTATGAAATGATTGCATCTTGTTTACATTTCCCCATGTCATCAGATTGCTCAAGTGACAGTCAGTTTTGATTTCTGAAATTAAAACCTCATTTTTTCAAATTCAATAGGAGAAAGGTACTGATTTTGATAAGGCTAGGATTTTACATATTGCCTCTCCTGCTTCACCCTTTAAGTCTCCATCACTAATAAAGTCATACAGTGCTTGGCTTTTCAAGACTGGACTCAAGATATAAGGTGGTTCAGCTCCTTTATTTATTTGAAAAATCAAAATATAATGGTCATGTGATTGTCATAAAAGTTTTACTTTCAAATTTGTTGGTTATTTTAAGTCCAAATTCTTCCCCTTCTTTTTAGTAAATATGGGCAAAA